>JARJEC010083799.1:0-10548 GCA_030264575.1 Tachinus sp. AB-2021 | reverse complement strand
TTATTTTTAATATACTATATAATATATCAGCATATCCAATCTATTGGTCTTAAAGTATAAAACTATATTAGTTAAATTTGCTTTAGTATTTCCTTTGTCTGAACCCCTGTAGATTTCCTGGAATCATGTGACCTATTTTGTATTTGAAGAACTTTGTAAATTAGTTAAATTATGATTTATTAAAGAAAAAACAAACTTGTTATTGGATAATTTCATTTCCCAAGTCTCTCAAACAGAAAAATATTGAAATGGCGCAGGCATGTTTAACATTTCTTTATGTTTTTTATTTTTTGATTTTTGATATATTATATCAACGTTCTTTCGATAGTTTACTACATTTAATACTTTTTTCATATTGTACATCCTTTTCACAATGTTTTTAAGAACCCGTGTAATTTTGTGCTTCATATTGTCACTGATATTGTTTTTCAAAGTAAACTAGTTTTCATAAAAGCTGTTAATATATTGGTGTATGAAAACTACCAAATCAAAAAAACAATTAACAAAATCTTATAGCACTAGAAGCTAACCAAGAATCTATAACTTCAAAATCTTGAACATTCCTTAATTTTTTTAAAATTAATTCAAAGATTTTTTTTATAATACAAAGAATTATAATTGAAAGTTAGACATTAAGAAAATTCCATAAAAAATATTTTTATAATTACTGCAAGTGAATTATTATTTTATTAATAAAAATGTTAATGTTTTTATAATTAATATTGGTGTAATGATGTAATAAACCAACTAATTATTTACTTAAATATGTTGTTAGTTGAGGTTCAAACAAATTTAAGATTTGCAAATTGATGTCGACATTTGAAGTAGTATCCTTCAGTCCTTTAACTGGATTTTTCTCATAACTTGCCAATTTCAAAAGCTAAAATAATAATAATATTTAAGTGTTTTATAAAATATGCTTTTATCAATTATATTATTTACCATTTGCTTGTGATTTTGCAAATAAACTGCTTGAGAAATATTATCCAATATGGTAGATTTCTGCTTGCTGGTCAAGCTGTAATAGAAAAATCAAATCAAATTAATTTTGTATTTACTTTGTTAAGGTTTTCATTAAATTTTTAATATTTTCAGAAAATGTATTTATTAATGATGAATTTAATTTCCTTAAGCACTTGATTCTTCTACAGATTTTGCTAAATGCAATACATTTTGTCAGCATAACTATTGTACTTAAATATTACTTATATTTTACCGGACGCGTATCGTACTGCATCTTGCTTCATACTGTAACTCTTTTCCGTTACAATAATATAACTTACTTGAGCATTTGATAATTGTCCATCAAGAATTCTAATGTGGTCACAGCTCCCAAATAGCTTCCAGAAGATACCAATTCAAATGCATTTATAATATCATCTCCATAAAATTTATGATTTTTGTACATGCCAGAAGCAATTAATAACACCCTTAAAAATATTTAAAAAACAATTTTTTTTAAACAATAAATTATTTAGTAAAAACCTATTTAAAATAGCCTTATCATTAGAACACGCCAATCCTTGAATTATGCGGGTCTTTTCTCCAAACTCAACTTCAACATATCTTTGATACATTTTTTCCCATTTCTTTTCCAAATTGTTGTTATTAACCATACCTCCGCAGTAAGCAGATGATTGCAAATCCGGAGAAATTTTTTCACCTGTACTTAATGATTTGATTAAAACTTCTTCCATTTCAGAAGTGCATTGTTCATGTCCAAGTTGGCACATGATTCTATGAATTTGTCCACGGTTCAAAATCATCGAGTGTTCAGTAATATCTTTATCAAATGAATGGGCTTGGTATGCCAATGTTAATAAAGAACGTACGTGACCCTAAAAAATTATAAAATACAATTTTTGTGAACATTTTTATTTGATTTTACCTTAAATTTTTCTGAAATTTCTGTATTTGCAAGTATTTTATTCAATTTACTGGCGTGTTTATAGTAACTTCTTAATGGAATAAAATCAATTTCGTTGGCTATATATTCTGTGAGGGTTAACGGTATATTATAATCGATGACATCTGCTTCAGCCAAACTGAAAGAATCGTCAATAAGTTGGGCTCTATTTAATGGATCTATAACTGTATGATCTTTCATCAATTGCGATGCAATTTCTAACCAATTGGTTTCATCATAATTTACTCTATAGTAGCCTGGAAAGTAATAACATGTAGTTCATATGAGAATTATGTTACAATTAAAGTTAGGATTTATATAAATTATTATTTTAAGCAATTTAATATGCACAATTCTCTTTATTATATTATAATAATTTATTATAACAAATTACAATATTTCTTCTATTTGTCATCAAAAGGTTGGGTATTAACAACACTCTTTGTTATCATTTGACAACTAATATTTCTATGCTTTTATAGTTAATAAAACAACATGTGAGGATAATATCCAATCTTTTAATGAGACAGCAGCTGGGTGGGTGGGTGGTTCGTAAGGTAGTTTAATTTATGGTGCAATTACCGTTACCAATAGTTTTTATTTATATGATCCGCCCAACTATTGTGTCATCAAAAGGTTGTATATTAACCTCACTTTTTGTTATTATTTGACAACTAACATTTATTTTCTATACAGTAATAGTTTAAAACAACAGGTGGTGATAATATCCAATCTTTTGACAACGGAGCAACTGGATGGGTGGACGGGTTATATATTTTAAAAATATTGGTGAAGATAGTTTCTTTTATAGTGCTTTTTATCTATAAATTTAATTTATATGACCCGCCCAACTGTTGTGACATCAAAAGGTTGGATATTAACTCCACTTTTTCTTATTATTTGACATGTAGCATTTACTTTATATGTTGTAATAGTTTAAAAACACTATAGGTGTGGACAATATCCAATCTTTTAGTGGCGCAGCAGCTTAGTGGGCGTGCGGGTAACATATTTTAAAATTATTGGTGAAGTTAATTTTATTTATTGTTCAATTGCCTTTACCAATAGTTTTAATTTATGTGAGCCGTTCACCCGCCCAACCTTTCTGACATAAAAAGGTTGGATATTAACCCCACTTTTTTATTATTTAACATCTAGCATTTATGTAGATGCTGTTATAGTTTAAAAAACACAACAGGTGGGGATAATATCCAATATTTTAATGGCACAGCAGCTTAGTGGCGGATCATATATTTTGAAGTTATTGGTAAATGTAGTAAAATTTATAGTTCAATTACCTTTACCAATAGTTTTAATTTATGCGATCTGTTCACCCACCCAACTATTGTGTCATTGAAAGATTGGATATTAACCTCATTTTTGTTATAATTTGACAACTCGCATTAGCGTTGTATGCTTTTATAGTTAAAAAGTAAAACTTAAAACATGGAATAATATGCAATCTTTTAATGACGTAAAAGCTGGGTGGGTTGGGCGGGTCACATATTTTAAAAATATTGGTAAAAGTAGTTTCATTTATAGTGCAATGACCTTTACCAATAGTTTTAATTTGTGTGACCCGTCTACCCACCCATCATAAAAAGGCTGGATATTAACACCACTTTTTGTTATTAGTTGACAACATGTACTTCTATGCTTTTATATTAAAAAAAATGAGAACAGGTGGGGATAGTATCCAATCTTCTAATGACGCAGCAACTGGATGGGTGGTCGGGTTTTATATTCTAAAAATATTGTTAAATGTAGTTCCGTTTGACCCGTCCACCCGCTCATCTATTGTTTCATCAAAGATTGGATGTTAAACCCACTTTTTGCTATTATTTGATAAGTAACATTTACTTTCTATGCTTTTATAGTTTAAAAAAATACAACAGGTGGGCATAATATTTATAATATAATTTTTTTTTGCTATTGGGAAACAATTAATAGCGCAAATATATCGGAGGCAAATTTTTAGAGTAACAAGCCTTAACTCAGCATACACACATGCCCATATGAACACGGTTGTAGGACCTCGAGGTTGTTCGCCAGTTGGGTGATACTCAATAAACTCAAATACTAATCTTAATAAATATTAATTAACCATAAACATTTTGTAGTATTTTGCAAATATATTGTTAAATTTCTCTAGTTGAGATTTCACAAAACTTTTCTATATTGCAAAATGCAAAATTTCTACAACTTTTGTAAATAGATATTAGAATTTCTTAACGCTTTTAAGATTTATTATGTATTTATTAACGATTATTAACATT
Source organism: Tachinus sp. AB-2021 (assembly GCA_030264575.1). Classification (NCBI taxonomy): domain Eukaryota; kingdom Metazoa; phylum Arthropoda; class Insecta; order Coleoptera; family Staphylinidae; genus Tachinus; species Tachinus sp. AB-2021. The sequence continues at coordinate 6,366 of JARJEC010083799.1, read as the reverse complement.
CAAAGCATTATGCAAGTATTTTAACTTTTGTCAATATTTTGTCAAATTTCTTTTTAAGGTTATTGACTATATCATAAAATTTAATAGGAATATTTTAACATTGCTTATGATTTTTATATTATGGGTTAGTTTTAAACCCTTACTAATATTTTGCAAAATTTTACAATTATTGTGTAACCTTTATTAATCTAAACTTTTTTTTCAAATGTTTTGTTATAATATTTTGCAACATTTGATAAATATTTATTTCAATTATAATTTAAAAATTTCACCAATTCTCAATAATTATCAACATTTTTATTGGTTTCAAATTTTTTGTAATTATTTTGTTTTGCAACTTTGTATATTTTGATATTTTTTAATGTTTAATAGTTATTTAGCAACATATCTCAACGATATTTAACATTTCATAGACATTTTGTGTATTTCCTTGTGAATTATATAAAAATAATCTAACTTTTTAGAAAACCAATACAATTTACAGGCCAATAATATCACAATCCCAATCTGCCCATAGCACAAACTGATGAAATACATTACATTTTTTGATATTTTCCAAAATTCATTTTTGATTTTAACGTTTTTTTAATATCAATATAATTAGTAAGCAGCATTTTTACATATCTTATAGTTATTTTTTAAGATTACAAAACATTTTGACATATACCATAAACGTTTTTTAACATTTCTAAACATTATACAAATATTTTTCACTAGTAATAATGCTTTTTTATAATTTTGTATTATTTTTAGACATCTTTTGTAACGTTTCGAATTATTCCAAATTCTGCAACATTTCTAGATATCCTACCAATAATCATTTATTTATTCAATGCATTATCTGTAAATTTGTTGTGCTAATTTTTCCTGTTATTTTGGTATTTTTAAAATGCCTATTTTGCGCAAATGTTAAAATGGTTTAGGTTATATTGGGTGTCTCAAACTTGATCCCCGTGATACAGAGTTATTGATAAATATAAATAAAATTTGTTTCTACGACCACTACTCAACACTACTCAAAACATAATTTTAATTTATTTATTTTATTAAATCTTGTAACTACCAGATTTGACATTTAGTTGTGTAACATAATCAAATTATATTAGAATTTATGAATCATATTGATTCGTATTTCAAGTTTGTGGGTTTAAAATGGAACGATACTACTCTAATCGAGATTAGGTCGATATGTTGAAAGTATTATAGGCATGCAATGACAATGCCACTGAAGCAGGTAGGACTTAAACGGAGAGGTTTCCAAATCGGCACCCAGATGCAAAAACTATAAGACGGGTAGAACTAATATTACAGGAAACAGGTAATTTAATCTTTGCAAATATCAGGAAGGACTTCAACCAACACCAAGCGTCTTTCAAAAAGAGTAAATTCTTGAATTTCTTGAGGCAAAACCAACAGCAAGCGTTCAAATTGTATCGTCTCAAACTCATATTCAGAAAACACTATTTTTGATTATTGAGTAGAAATGGTTTGCATTCATTTAGGCCGCAAAACGTTTAAGTTTTGCATTACTGGGATAGGGAGCTTCGAGTCAATTTTTCTAGATGGTTGTTGCATAAAGTTAATAATAACCCACATTTTATTGAAAAGATTCTGTAGAGTGATGAGTTTACTTTTACCGAAACAGATAATATTCATACTAATAATCTACATCAATAAATAAATGAAAACGCTCACTTAATATGCCAAGGATCTTATCCTTTGCATTTATAAATTTGAAATGAAAATTTACCACTTCCACTTCTCGATAAAGTTGTATTAGCAGGTAGATTAAATTGTGTAAACAAATGAGAAAAGCAATACCATGTCCAAATAGATCCCCGGATTTGAATCCGTTACATTACTTTTTCGGGGGCTATTTGAAAGAATAAGTTTATCGCAAATCTGTGTAGAATTTTGAAAATGTAGTGGCTCGTATTCACTTTGCTGTGGCTTTAATGACAATAATATGCTACAGAGAGTTTGTGCTTTCATGATAATTCGTGTAAATATTTGCCTTGAAGTAGGACGCGGCCTATTGAAACACATTTAGTGTAATGATGTGGACAACATCTGTTTACACTAAATGTGTTTTATTTTTTTAATATTATAATGTTACAATAAAAAGTTAAAATGTAAATTTTTTGTTTATTATCAACAACTCTATAACGAAGGACAATTTGAAAGTTTTCAATTCGTTTTTGAACTTAGAATTAAATTCTAAAAGCACGGGCGTCAATTTTGAGACTTGTATATTTAATAATATGTGTTCTTGTTAACAATAATTACCTGTAGATTTTTTGTTGATGATTATCCAAGAATTTTCATTTTCAAGTTGTAAACTGTCGCTTCTTTTAAGTAGCCAAAATGTTGGAGTAGTATTTTCAAAATCGGGATTGCTGGCAGTTGCATAGTTAATTGGCACATCATATATTTCGTATGTAGGGTCGGCATTTTCACTAGAGTGGAAACGATTCTGAAAAACATTGAATTTATTTTTTGATAAAATTAATAAAGTTATTGAAATTTATTTGTCAAAATGTGCATAAACTTTGAAGCAAAAATTGTTGAGACAAACATTTCTATAAGAATAAAATATTTTGACTTATTTTTAAAAAATAAGTCAAAAGATTTTATTACACACACGAAAAAATTAAAAAATATAAATCAAAAATTTCTGAACAAAATTAAAAAGATAAACACTGAACTATTTAGTTTAGTTTAGCAATTTCGTTATTTGCAGTTTATGCTTTTAATGTAACTTTCTTTGTTTTAACAAAAACACATAATACATTTTTTGAAAATGTTTAGAGTAAGATAATTAAAATTTTAACTAACAATTTTAACAATAAAATTTAAAATTTAACAATATTTGTTATTGCTTGCTAATAACAAATATTGGCAACTACAAATTGAGTTCTGTAAAGTACCCAAGTTGGCTATATATTATATAGTAAGTAAACTTGGTACCGGGAAAGTATCAATCTTAAAGCCTTAAATTATAAAATAAACAAATATTGTTATTTTTATCAAAATTAAGTTACTGATATAATCAATTAATATATAGATTATCTAATTTTATTTATTATCAATGTTTTACTTGTGTTAGTTCTAGTGTATTTTGATTGTAATCTCTGATGGCACTAATTAACGGATAACCACTTTGTGTATGCCACGTGATAAATATATCGTGAATGTTAAGTGTTCCTATCCATTCAGCCCCCATTTCATTAACAGATTCTTGAAGGGCGTCAAATAAATCCGTGGGTGTGGCTGCGGAATATTCCCTAAAATGATTATTGTTTAAATCAAAATAATAAAGTTTTTAGAACTTACATTGTATTCAGATATTTTTTAAGTCCGTTGGTAAAAACTGGGGTTGATAAATAGTGCTCACACATACGGATTACAGATGCAGCTAAAATTTAAATAGGTTTTATTGTGTAGAAAAATTAGATTCATTTTATCCATATTAAAAATATTTATATTTTAGTAACAGAAAAATGTAGGCTATAATTTAATAAAGTTGCATTTATGCAATGATATTTTGTTGTAAACATAAAAATTAAAATATACACATAGAAACCGCTTATGGCTGCGGTTTTGGTTTTAAACTAATTTGAGACCAAAACCGCAATTACATGAGTAGCTACAAGTTAAGCATCTAGCTTAAGTAGGTATACAAATATGATTTTATCTGAATTTCCGAATAGTTTCAATTTCTGCAATTATTTTGAAGAAAATTCGTGGAACCACCAATTTTTTTGAGAATGATTACTTATTAAATGATAACCTAAAAATTTCTATTATTAAAATATAAATTTAAATATGCATAAATTAGCATGTAACGCTTATATTTAAAATATTTGTTTAATACTTTATAAAAGACAATTTTTATAATTTACCTTTTCCATATGAAATTCCATCGAATAAAGCCAAGATATCATCGGTGTGTTCAGCATAAGTGCTCATTGGTCTTGTATTTTCCAAAGAATCATACCGCAAAGCATCTTGAAAAACATTTGGTACAAACTGCTCCATTTTCCTCGAACTTGGATCGATTACATTAGGTACGTAATATGCAGCGTACGAAGCAAAACCTTCATTTAACCACAAATACTCCCACCACATTGGAGATACTAAATTTCCAAACCATTGATGGCCATATTCATGAGCCATTATTTCCAGAGAACCATCCTTTTGTTCAATGCTAGATACATTTTCTTTGTAATATAATAGGCTTTCTCTAAAATTCGAATTGTTTTAATTATTATTTTATTTTTATTATTATAATAATCATTAGGATTATATTTTATTGAAAAATGAATAGTATAATTAATAAACGAATAAAATTTTCAAAACTTTATAATTTGGTACTAATGTTGGTGATTATCAACAGTTAACTATTAAAAAGATTTACAAAGAAAAATATTGTGAGAAAAACAATCTTCTGAATATTATTTGTATCAAAAATATATGTAATATATTGATAATTTGGCATTAGTAAAGTTACAAATTTGTTTAAAATAAATAAATTAGTTAATTGCAAAATTAAATGTAAACAATATACAAAACGTACTGATATAGCACCAATCCCCAATTTTCCATAGCACCAACATCAAAGTATCCCGAAGGTACTGCAACTTGTCCCATTTTATCTAAAACATATGAAACGTGCGTTAACTGTTCCATTGCTGCAATAACTTTCGCACTATTTTCCAAAGGATAATCTCCATATCCATCGGATAAAGCTTCGGGTCTGCCATAAAGCATATGATTATCACTGTTAATTTCAGCAAATTCGGAAACAACAAACGCTATCAAATACGTGGACATCTTCACAGTTGTTTCAAACGTATCTAAATATCTATCAGCTCCCCTATTATCCAAATAAAATTTTAATAATTTTACAATAGATCAATTTATAATACCACTTACAATTCGGTGGTTTTAAGCAGTTTCATATTAGCTGCACAGTTGTATTTTGCTCTTCTCATTATGTTCAAACTGAAAGTTGCTTTTAATGCTGGTTCATCAAAACATGGAAATACTTGTCTCGCATATGTAGGTTCCAAATGTGTAAGAGCTAACCAACTAAAAAAATTTTATATGAATTATGTATTTAAATTTATTGCTGCTAACTGCATGTGAAAAGTTTACGACACTTATAGATTGATTGGCGAGTATATTTAAAGAGTATGGATTTAAACTTTATACAAAAAGTAGTAATTAATAGAACATTGAAAAACACCAGCATTGTAATATAAAACAATCGGTGATTCTATATAATATACTCTAATGAGTTTAAAAAAATTTAAAACAAAAAAGCGTGGAATAATAGAATTGCACAAGTAGCGAGCAGACTTGGTAAACCTACAAAATGTCACGTATAGCCAAATTCAACGTTAGAGTTAAGCATGAAAATTATTTAATGCATTTTTCCTATTCTACGCTACTCTGCTAAAGTTTGGACGTAATAGGTTATTTAAGATGGTTAAAACATTTGAGATGTGTAAATAACAAAGCAAATACTTATTGCAGACAACCTCAATTAAGGATCGAAAAGGTACTAGGATTACAGAAAGGATCGGGGAACAAATCGACCTAGAGGCTAACACATTAAATAAGAAAATCACAGCCCAAACACAATAAAGTCATTGCCTAGCAAGAAGAGCTGGAACTACAAGAAAGAAATCCTGGACCGGCTGTTAAACCAGTTTACGGAAACAACTCAGTACACACACAGTCTCAGAGCTGATGGCAGCTATAAAATAACCTGCTATAATCTTTATGAAAAAAAGCCTGGAAAGGGCAGAAGGGGGGACAGGCAAACCGTATTCTGCCAGAACGAGTTTGTTGCCGGCTTGAGGAAGTTTTACGCAGACACGTAATAAACTTACCCTAAATCATCAGAGAGTGGATTTACTAACAAGCATTGTTGAAAGAGCTAAAGAGTGCAATATCTGCATTCAAAAATAACGCGCGGATCATCCTGTGCCAGAACGTGGACAATGAACTTTATGACATACTAAAAAAATGTGACCAACAAAATTGGTATATTTAATATTTGGAATCCTAATTTCTACACGTTTACCAGTACCTAACGGACGAGTAGCAATTTATTGCTGCAAAAAATCATTTTCCGAGCACACAAAAGCTGAATGCCCCTTTATCACTTGCAAACCGGTATATATCTAATATTATTGCAAATAAAATTAGCGAAGTGGAAAAAATAATCTACAAAAACGGAAAAAGGAAAACTATATCTTGGTTCACAATCAAAGTAGAAGATCTAGCGGCAGAATAAAGAAACGTAGGAATGGGAGAGGCTCTTTCACGAATTATAAGTGGATAACAACAACAATGAAC
>JARJEC010083749.1:0-26319 GCA_030264575.1 Tachinus sp. AB-2021 | reverse complement strand
GTTCAAAATTAGTTCGTAAACTGGTTCAAAACTCGTTCTGGGAGGCTAGTTTTTAAAACTGATATTTTAACGTAAGCGGTAACGTGTGACGTCATAAACTTGTTAAAATAAAATGTTTGTGTTAAAATAACATTTTTCAAAACTAGCCCCCCTGGTGTTTGTTGGAACGAAGCTAAAATAAAAAATGCATATATCATAGTTTTATTCTTGGAAGACATTTGATTAGTATACCTAATACAATTCATTATAAAATATTTTTTTTATTTAACAATGGATGATCCTTAATTAAATATTCCCAAAAGTTAAGTAAAAATAATATTAGGAAAGGTAATACGGATATAATAGAATAATGTTGTTAATAAAAATGTAATAACACTTAAAAACAAAAATGTTATATTAATCAATGTTCAATAATAGTGAGGTAGTTTGTAATTTTCTTCTAATTCACTTTCCAGCTAACAGAATGACGTCATTTTCACGTAATTTTTTGGTAATATTAGATATAGAATGATTTGTAAAAAATGTATGTTAAAAAAAAGTTTTAATAATAATAAAATAAAAAGTTTCCGTTAAGCACGTTGCTGTCTAAAAAAATATGATGTTCAAAACAAAAAAAAAAATGTTACCATATTTCAAAAATGTAAATATCTACATCATTTTGATATGCAAATTATGAAGTTAGAAAGACTTCATTCTGTTTGCTGGGTTGTGAGATGAATTATTACTTAATCTTCTGCATAACGGTGGAATTTTAATTGAATTAAAATAATACTGCAATAAATTAGACACACTTTGAAAATATTTGTACTTTAGGTTCCTCAATATCCGCTTTGCTTTGTACCAGTTTCAATTCAACAGATCGCGCAGAACGTTTATCTAAAATTTAAATTATACGGCATGTATACAATTTTAAAAAAAATTAGTTTTACCATCTGCATACTGTAAAGTTCTTTTCAGTACGGCTTGTATGGTAGCTATGCATTTTTCAAGAGCCACTTGAATGTCATTAGTTTTATGCATCCATGCAAGCAATAAAGATGCAAATAAATCACCAGTACCCGTAAATGTTGCTGCATATTTAGGAATCTCAATCGTAACAGTTTTTTTACCATCACCTAAAATATTTTCTTTTGTCACTGAACGAAACTGGATTTAAAAAACAACTTGCCAGTTACTGTACTAGCCAAAGAAAGCAAAACTTTTTCATTTCCAAGATCGCTAGAAGATATGACAACAGTTTTGCAACCTTTGCTATGTAAGATATTAATAGCTTTCCAAGCATCTTCAATGCACTTAATTTTTTGACCCGTTAATAATTCAACTTCATATTGATTTGGTGTTATAATGTCTGCTAATGGGATTATAAGTTCTTTGTATATTGGTAATAATTCTTCAGGGACGTACATTTCTCCATTATCACCCATTACAGGATCGCATACTATAATTTAAAAAACAGTTGAGTGGCGCTGTACTCACAAAGGATGTGTTAAACTGGTGGCTTGTATGAGCTTATTGTGGAAAATGTGTGGTGGCGCAAATATTGTGCGCCATACGCACACGTACGCAGTCAACTATACGACTCAATTTCCCAAGAAAACCTTAGCATAAATGTACACTTCGATAATTATTACCTATAAATAAATATAAATTATTTACCATAAATCATGTCTTTATTTATAGTTTTCAGATGTTTTACAAGAGCCGCAATTCTCTGTAAAAATGTTTTAGAACCAATATAGCCAGTCAGCAAGTGAGTGTATGCATTATCTAAATTATTTTCTTTCAGACCATCAACAAGATCTCCAAGGTCTTTATCAGTTAAAATTTGTCCTTTCAAAACTGCATAAGCAGTATGATTACTGAATTGCACTGAATTTATTGGATCCACATCAAAACCAAGAATCTGTAAGTATAAAGGTATTATTATTACATAAACAATAACAAATAAAAATGAAAATGTAATAATAGCTATTTATTGTATAAGTGAATAAAGGCAAATTTTATTGGATAAAATATTTTTATTAAAATAAATTTAATATTTTAGCAACATCTTATTTATAGATTTTATACATCTATACTGTGCTTATAAAATATATAATAGCTGGTGCAGAATTGCAATATTTATCTCGTTGGCTTGGTATGTTGCAAAGTACGCTGACGAGAGATGCGTACCTCGCATTTTACATTACGAATTGATTTTGTAATTATTTATTTTTATTTTATTCGTAATGTTGCTTGTGAATCAAATCAAATCGTCATTTTACCCATGCTTTTGGTTAAACTATTGTTTTAATAATGAGATTTAACATATTATAATAAGTATTGCATTTAGTTGTGACTGGAAAAGTACTATTAGTTAATTCTTCACTTAAACTTAAACTTTCACCCGCAACCTATCTACGCCACTGCATTTCATAAGCCATGTTTGAAGTGTTACCAATAATATAATAAACAAAATCCCCTGGTGTGAAGCAGATATCAAAACTTCGAACCGAACGTATGTCGAAGCCTATATTGCAATTATAAATACAAATCCACAAATAATTACTTACTTGTAACGGGAATGTTGCGCTTTTATTTCCAACATATCCCGATACTACATGACTTTGTATAGACAATACTCTTGGAAATTGTGCCATAGCTGTTTTATATACAGAGAATAAATCAATATTACACCGTTGTGAACCCTAGAAATGAGACAATTATCACAGTCGTATTGCTCTTGAGACAGCGTAATCTACACTAACCAGATAGCGTTTCAAGGCCATTATATCTACTTTGTTTACATGTCTTAATTATTATCTCCATTAATGATGTCAAAATAATACTTGTACCATATTTTGTTGGTTGAAGTTTAGTAATATACTGGGCGATTGATTTTCACGCGCCATTGGCGTCCGATGGTTTTTTCGTTAGTCAAAAGTTAAAATAAATATTTTTATCTTTGCCATATCTTATAAAATGATAGTTTAATCAAGAGCGTCTACGCAAAACTAAACACGTGTTTGTAAAATTTCATTAATAAATAAACTATTACTATATCATGTTGTTTTATTGTAATACCTATGTTGTTCCACTAATGATACGTATCTTTGACATTTGTTTGTTATTATGATTACTATTTATTTTTTAATACTATTTTGTACAAGTGGGCTTTGAACTTGCGTTTATATGTGTTGTAATAAAATGTCAAATTATTTTCATTGTTCATTTTTACAAATAAAAATGGTTTCGATGCATTTGCACATATACCCATATAGTTTTTGAAATATTTGGCAACTATGACAGGACATAAGGTAATAGATACAAGATAATAATCCTGGCAAGCAGTTTCGAATTAGTTTTAGGTTTTTGGCAAATCAGCCAGATTATTTTTAAAGCAGTTCTGAGATAAAATAACACAGATTTGTCAGCGTTTTAATTGTTATCCACAAAATGTATCTCATTGAGCGTAGTTAAAATAAATTTTGATAATACAACAGAAACTTTGTACAGAGTATTGTTTGACCGTGGAATCGTGTTGATTATAGCTTAATGTTGAAAGTTATTAAAAACAAATGCACGATCCTTTGGATAGCATCGACACAAGCAAAAAATCAGCTAAAATATTATGTATGTTATTTGTGCTGATACCTTGTGAAAAATATAGTACCATGTAGCTCAAGTTGGTAAATCTCACTGCATTGCAAAAACTTTTATTAAACCTTGTACAATCGACATTAGCAAGTGTTTGCTTGGTGAAGAAGCTATAATTTAGTATCAAAAATGTATTTTCCAAATAAAACTGTTGCTAGATGAACCAGCATTATAGCCAATGACGTAACTGTAGGTACAATATTTGCATTACAAATCGATGAATCAACCGACGTGCCAAGACAATGAAGAGTCACAATGCTGGAGTAATTGCCAAAATTAAAAAAAACTAACGTCGAGTAAATGTATATGATAGAATTGAATGATGCAAAAAAACTATATTAAATTGCAATATTTCTAAAGTAGGTCTTTAAATTAATGTGTCAAAATATGTTAAATTGCCGTCAGTCACTCCTATTGCAAACTCTAAGAAAAAGCGAAAAAGCAATTTAATGGAACTGAGTCCAGAGGTAACAGTATTTTTTATGTGGCCCAATCTTTTATTTAAAACCATTGCTAATAGTGGGTTGCTATTGGCAATGATTGTAAATAAAAGATTGAGCTTGCAAACGCTATTTCTCTGAAATTTTCAGCAAATTGAAGAGTGGCGAATCTATTCTTGCAAAAAAAAAACTGCTACAGTTTCTGAAGAAACGTATGTATTAGTTGGAGTGCTTGAAAAAAAAGACATCGATTGTTTTCCATTTAAAAAGAACTTCTGAAATTAAAAAAATGACAAAAAAGTATTCAGTCGTCAAATCAACCTGTAAAGATTGTTATGGAAAATATTTATTTGAAAATTATAAGTCGCATAAGGGTACAGAAGGTGAACCAAGAGCCACCTAGCTTAAACTTTGCAAAATACGAGGTCCTTATATATCTCACAGCAAACTAAAAATATCTTTTCAAGATCAAAGTCTGACGGATTTTTGACTGGATTCAAAATTCTGTACAAAAAAAGCAAAATTATTATTGCTGTCTTTGTCAACTACATATCATTGTGAAGCGGGGTTCTCCACCTATAATGCAGAACCAAATATTTTCTTGCTATTGTCATTAATTAAACCTAAAATTAAAAAAAACTGTAAATTACAAACACAGATAATGTCTCATCAATCGTTTTTAAGATTTTCAATATTTTTTAATTTATTATTTAATGTCGGTCAATTTCTTTTGAGACTAATCACCTACGCCAGAAGTTAACCACATCTGCAAATTTTGCCTCTAATTCAGGAATTACATAAATACCAGAATAATGGGTTCTTTAACATGCTCGAAACATCTAAACAGTACACGGAACCTAGACTTTAGGTTCTTATCCAAAAAAAAATGTGCTCAATACAACTTTTTATTAACATGAAAAAGTCAGCCCTTCAAGTAAGGAGTGCATGGATTCGAATCTGGAAGCTTCGGAACAGTAGTCAACACACTACTCACTTGGGTGGCACACCATTTATTATAAAACAAAAGGTAGGTACCATACAAAGACAAGCTTCGTCATAAAAATTAATTAAATCGGTAAATTTAAGAACGGTACAAGTCCATACGCGACGAATTAAATCAACAAAACAAAAATTACTACTTGTTCTGGACTTCTAATGTTTGTCAGCTTAATTAAGACCCTAGGCAAATGGTGCTTAAGACCCGATTATTATCGAATGTTATATAACTTTTAAGCAAATGCATGAATCTTTGAAATGTAAGCACTTTTGCCATCTCGAGTTTAATTTTTTTTTTGGACTTGTACCGTTCTTATACTGACCGATGCATTTCTAAAAAGGGTTCAGCAAGTCAAAAAGGTTGGAAACCGCTGCTCTAGAGAAACTGCTGCAAGCAATAACAGTTCTTTTTCTAAGGCAATGCACAAGTTTAAATTAGAACAAGTTCAATTTTAGTAAAATAAAAAATTAGTTTCTATTTTGGAACGCTTGAAGATAAGCTGTACTATGTTATATATTGGCTTTTAAACCAGACATTCAAAGTCACAAAACTAATAGTGTTAACCAGCTACTCCAGAACATGATAATAATAAAGTCTTATGTACAAGAATTTCTAAAGGTCAACAATGCTCTCTCAAATGCTGATAAAATAAACCATAATACAGGGTGTCTGGGATTATATAATCGCTTTAGTTCACTTTTGCTAGCTTTTTTAAATTGTGTGCACCAATCATTATCAATTTTTAACTGTCAGGTAAACAGCCCTATGTTTTAAATTAGATGTTGATCAAAATATCCTGAGGCTGTTAACTTTGTGATGTCCCAATGTAGACCTTAAGCTTGTTAAGACGATTATACTGGCAACCAATAGCCATAAAACTTGCATTTAATACGTGTTTGGCAAAAGGGTAGCGTACTATGCAATCAACAAAATTCTAAGATCGTTTAGACAGACCAGATTATCTCCTTTAGGGAAGTGGACGTAAGTAAAAAGAGCATTGTGTTAGCAATTAAGCAGGTTAGGAGTTATAGCAGTATCCACAAAAATGATAACCACTGAATAGTCTTCCCATAGCTGCAAGACTACCGAGTTATGAAGCTTCCGCAAAGTGTATCTTTTGCAGCAGTCAATAACCCTAACCTAAAATATGGCATAAAGAAAAATATAATTATCTGAAGAAAAAAACGTGTTTTGGAAGTGCGCGAGTCAACCATCAAGTACGGTGCCGTAACCAATAAAGATGTGTCTGTGTCAAATAAAACTTAGTAATCTTGTGCCAAAATTAATTAGTAATTGATCGTTTAAGAAAATAAATAATAAATATTTGCACTTAGTCGTACAGATTGTTTGATGAAAATTAAATTCAGCCCAAAATAATATGAAATTAGCATTTTTCACGACTAAATTCGATTTAAATATTGCAACTCTTTAAAAATTGAATAGCGGCTTTTAATTATTTGAAAAAACAAATTGAGATTAGTTTGGTTTTACTTGAAGAAATTTTAGTAAATTATTTGGTTTAAAAAAATCTTCAGTAATTAAGCCTGCTCACCCTGTCAAGGTACTAATCCTCTAAGCAGAAGAAGGAATGGAAAAGAGGGAAGCGTCGAGGTTAGATGCACGAAGAAACTGTCTGTTATACCGTCGAGCTATAATTACCACAAAGGGGGGTAATATACCAACAGACTTCCCAGCTAATTGTTTCCTAAGCGCGTCCGGGGAGCACGGATCTGACGGCCGTGGCCGCGGGCACTATACTAATAATAAAAGAGAAACCAGCAATTCCTTTTTGTTCATAAAAGTCGAAAAGCATCGGAGTACTTTATGTCTTAAATACAGATGAAGTGCAACAAGGCACCCTCTTCGGGACGCGCTTCAATTTTTTTAGTACGATTGAAAACTATAAAAATAATGAGGGAAAAGCGTTGATATCCTGGTGTTAAGTTGATTAAAATCAGGTCGGGTTGGATAATCTCCGTGTCTCCGTCTACACAGGCTTATATGCTTGGGTGTTAAATTTGATATTTAGAAATTGTATTTTCACAGTGGAAATATTTTTTTAAATATCAAAATATAGCATTCCTTACATAAACAAATATAGCTCTCTCATGAAGCAAAGCAAAAAATACTTTTTAGAATAATAAATTTTTATAAATCTTTGGATTTTGTGCAGCTGACATATTAGTTTTTGCAATAAGTCAACTGCAGCCCTTAATATTTAAATATAAAAAATTTGATTATTTTGTTCATATCTGGCTTAAAATTTATTTTGGAGGTTTCTTATAATGTTAGTGCTTCTAATCTTCAAAATAAAATCAAAATTGAATATGCTCTTAACAACAACCATTTTTTTAATGGTTTCCTGTCAAAACATTAAATAGACCGTTTAATAAACATTCAACGGACAAATAAATTATAAATTCATATTTGATTTAAAAAAAAACAAAAAAGAGAAAAGTTAAATAAGTAGAATAAACATAAAATTTTTCATTTTTGCACAATTAATAAAATAAACAAAAATAAATGATACATACATTTTTGTTTTCATTTATTTTTGAAATATGGTAAATTGTACCAAAAATCTAACAACAAAGAATAACTAATGAAAAAGAACAAAAACAAGAAAGAAAAGTAACAAAAATCAGAAGTCATTGCTCTGAAATGAGGCATATAAAGTACACAAGTAGTTAATACAAAAGTAACCTGTATGTGAAGTAGCATGAAAGCTATTTCGAAAGAAAAAAAAATTATAACCAAAGTAAGCGAAATTTATTATGTTGGTAACAATTTCATTAGTAGTTCAATTAAATTTTAGTTCGTTTCGGAACGAGTAGTTCGAAACGCATTTGAAATTTTTTTTAGGCTATGTCACCCAAAAAGACCTTTCCCCAGAATTAAAATAATAAAATTATTATGATTATATACAGAAGTTTAAGGAGACTGTTACAAATGCAAAAACAATGTCGTTACTATGCAAGAAAAATGAGTTACAATCGTACCTCGAAATTTGTGCCATCAAAAACAATCAGACAGCAGTTCCTGGACTTTTTCATTAAAGGAAATAACCATAACTTTATAAGATCCAGTCCAGTGGTACCTTTTTACGACCCAAGTGTCCCTTTCGTTAATGCTGGCATGAATCAGGTTTGTTTGTAATAAATTAGATTAATTGAGTGAAGTATTTAATTAATTAAAATTTAGTTTAAAGGTGTTTTTTTGGGAACGCAAACACCAAAATTTACCAAGGTGGCTAATACGCAGAAATGTATTAGAGTCGGCGGTAAACACAATGATTTGGATGTTGTCGGTACAGATGGTTATCACCATACATTTTTTGAAATGATGGGGAATTGGTCTTTTGGAGAATGTTCAAAGGTAATTAATTAATTATCTTAAATATTATATAAGCTATACAATACATTTTTTTAGCAAGAATCATGTTTAATGGCTTGGAAATTATTAACGGACGTTTATAAAATAAATAAGAAGAACTTATATGTTACGTATTTTGGTGGAGATGATGAATTAGAATTATTACCGGATTTGGAATGTCAAGAGATTTGGAAAAACATTGGGTAATTACTAATATTTTTAGTGAAACACAAATGTACTATTTAACTTCACAAAAACAGTAAAAAGCAATTTTAAGTGACATAATTTTACTGGTACCTAAGGGTTCAATTTTTTTTGCACTAGAAGGAATTTCATAAAAAACTTATCATTTTTAGATTGCCACCCGAGCGGATACTTCCATTTGGATTGAAAGATAATTTTTGGGAAATGGGTTTGACAGGGCCATGCGGTCCATGCACAGAAATCCATTACGATCATGGAGGCTTAGGTAATCGTGCCGAATTTGTAAATAAAGGCTTACATGAATTAGTAGAAATTTGGAATATTGTTTTCATTGAATATAACAGGTTTATATAATATTAAACCTAATAAAACATCAACACAAATTGAATTCGTCATTTTTAGAGATGCAAGCGGCAACATAAATCCACTTCCCAAGAAGCATGTTGATACAGGAATGGGATTTGAGAGGCTAGTCGCAATTTTGCAAAACAAAATGTGTAATTACGATACTGATATATTTAGTATATTATTTTCTGCAATTCAAAAGGTAATTTGATATTAAGTTTTGTGCAACTTTTTTGTTTGCGTTTTGTGATGCGGTTCCATTCATAAACATAGGATTATTCTTAATTTGATAAATCATGAAACATATTTAATTTCGGTTGTGTTATACAAATCTGACACTTTACATTAAAATTCAAATATTGCCAACCTAATAACTATAATATAAATTTATCACATGTTCTCATGTTTAGTTTTGAATAAATTTTCCATTCAATTCAATTCAATGGTATAACAATATTTAAATAATAATCGTTCCAGAATTGCACTAATGTTCCGAAATATAAAAATTATTTTGGTGAAAATGATTGGAATCGATTGCATACTGGTTACAGAATATTAGCCGATCACTGCAGAATGATAACTGTTAGTTTAGCTGATGGAATGATACCTGAACAAAAGTATTTGATTTACAATTTAATTATCACAATTTTCAATGAGATTTTATTTTAGCCCGAAATTGAGGAAAATTATGAGGAGAGCATTTACAATATGCGAGAACACGTTTAAGAAAAAAGAAGGTGGTTTTCTGAAGGAATTGAGTAATTATGTAATTGAAAATTTAGGGCCCGTTTATCCAGAACTGGAAAATAACGTAGAGTTGGTAAGTATATTTTTGTGCATGCAAACAAAAAATAATTTTAACTTATGTAACAATATTAAAATGATTTTAGATTTTGCAACAACAATACCTACAAATATTTTTGTGATAAATAAATAAAATTTCAGGTTCATCAAATTATAAATTACGAAGAAGAAGTGTTTCAATCATTACGAATAAATGCAAACAACGAATGGTCGAAAATTATAACAAACGCTCCTAACCTAAAAAGTTTGGATGTAATAGAAATGCCCGGATTGGTTCATGCGTATAAAGACATATCGACTGCAAATGTGAAAGTTGTAACCCCACAATTAGGCTTCAAATTATTCGATTCGTACGGCTTAGACGAAGAATGTATCGGCAAACTATGCAAAGCAATGAACATATTATTTGACGAACAACAATTTAAAACCGAATTGGATAATGTAAAATTACGAAGTAAACAGGCAAATTTTTTCAACACCAACAACGCCATGAATTTAAAAAATATCGACGTAAAAACCGACGATTCATTTAAATATCACTATTCAAAATTTAATCATAAATACATTTTCAGCGATTTAGACGTGCAGGTATTGAATATACTTAACGGAAAAGAATTCGTACAAACAATTCCACCCAATGTAGAATGTAGTTTAATTTTAGACAAAACTAATTTATATTCAGAAGCCGGCGGACAAGTTAGCGATATAGGTTTTATTGAATTCAATACGGGTATTTTTGAAATTTATAATATTCAAAATATCGATAAATATGTACTACATAAAGGGGTTTATAAATCTAAATTGAATTTAAATATTAACGAGAAAGGTATTGCCAAGTTTAATGAAGATTATCGTCTGGCTAATATGAGGAATCATACGGCAACTCATTTATTGAATGCTTGCATCAAGGATTTGAAAGGTGCAACGTGTCAGAAGTCTAGTAAAGTTACTGATAAATATCTTAATTTGGACGTAGCGATATTTAGTTCAAAATTGACGATTGATGACATCGCTGATATTGAAAGCAAAATTAAACAGATTATCAGTGATGGTGTTCATGTTAATCATTATGAAGTCGATTGTCGTGGTTTAATGGATATGAACAATGTTACGCTTATACCAGGGGAGATTTATCCAGACACTAATATTCGTATAATCGAAATTAAATCAAATGGAAATACTCTGTCAAGGTAGGAATAATTTTTTTAATTAATTTCTCTATTTCGACTTTTATTTTCATTGATTAATTTTATTTGAAATGATGGTTGGCATATCTGCAAAAATACCTGTCAACATGAGGTATCATTATAACCTCTTTAACAAATATATTTCAAACATCAACAACATACATTTTTACGTAAAATTTTTTTTAATAAATATCCAAAATACAGAAATGTTTCAGAAGGCTTTGTGACTTAACGCCAAAAACAGACTCATGCTTGAATAAATGGCCTTCTGTAATTTGATTTAAATCTACTATTATACTATGATCATTGTAGTTAATAAAAATCCTTGATAGTAATGAAAACGTAATTACTTACCAATATGTCTGCGTTGTCCTTGTACATATTTTAATATTTCACAATCCAATTTCCATTGAGTGAAATAACATACAAAATTTAAAACATTTCGTCCGTTTTAGAGAACCATGCTGTGGAACACACGTCTTCAATTGTAAAGATATTGAAAATTTCTGCATAATATCATTTAAATCGTTAGGTCGAAGCACTGTATCAATACACGCTGTAACTGGAGACAGAGCAAATTTAGCAATGAAAAACAGTCAAGAATTATTAGACGACATCACGAACTTACAAAGAAACGTATATGACAATATAGATAAAGTAAGTTGTTATTCTAATAAAATTAAAAAGATTAAAACTAATAATTTGCAGCCCGAAGTATTAGAAATTGCTGTTTCCACATTAAAACAGCGCTTTGCATTTGCAATCGATGATGAAAACATTTTATCGGTTGTCAAGAAAAATGAATCTATAGAAAAGTTAAATAACATCACGAAACAAATTAAGGATACTGTCCGAAATACTTTAAGGTGATTTGAATTGTATTTTACTGCGTCTATTTTATTTATTTTTTTTAGGGAATTCATCGATATGGAAATGCAAAGTGTGTTGCATACAGGGATGTTGAAAAGCAATACCGATCAGGATTTCATAGTACATTATTTGCGAACGTCGATGATTTTGGAAAATGTTCCATTGCAAAAAGCGACGCAAGTTTGTCCGAATATTCCCGTACTGATTATTTCTTACTCAAATAATATTGTTAAAGCTAGATGTTGTGTTCCACAAGTAAGTAATCCGCATTATCAGTGCTGGCAAATTTATAATCGGAAAGGATTTGAATCAGAGTTCATTTAAACTACTTTATAAAACAGGATCAGTTTCAGTTTGCACATAAATGGATAAATTTCAATTTTTTTTTTGAAAATTCAACTATGCAAAAATAGAATTCAGCGGTGTTTCAAGTGAGAAAAATTAAATTGTATTGAAAAAAATGATCGTAACTATATTTTTTTAGGTAAATATTGGCGCGCTTTCTAGTAATTTCAAAAATTATTCCAATTATAATTCTACTACCATGCAATATTTACAAAAGTTAACTAATCTAACCTATCACAATTTTAGAATTTAATAACGGACAAATTCGACGCAGAAAAATGGTTAAAGATTATAGGAAACATTTTCAAATCGCCAATAGCTCCACCCAAAGGTCAAGATCCGACAAACGTATGTATAATGAAAGGCAAGAAGCTTAGCATATCCGACTGGCACATATTGTTAACGGACAGTTTAGACTCTGCTAAATATTTTGCTAAAAAAAATTTGTAAATAAAGATTTTATTCAATTTTTTTTGTAAACCCCTACTATTTATTTAACAAAATATAAATAAATGCCATCTTCAAACTTTCGTTTAAGTAAATCAAAACAAAAACAATAACACAAAAAAATAATATATAATTACATATATATAAAAAAAATAGTTGCCTAAATAATTCTGATTTTTTTTCTTATAAACTATGCTTGGAATAATAATTATAATAATGGAATGATCACTTTACAAATACCACTCAACACTTCTTAGAATCACATGTGGTATTTTGGAATTATTAAAATTGTTTATGAATGATAAACGGCACTTTTATTTAATTTTTCGGTGTTACTGGCACTGTCTTAGGAGGTTCCTTTTGACTAGGCTGTTGAGATTCTTTGGTTTGTGGCACTTGAGCTGCTGGCTTAGCTTGTGTGGGTGGCGGGGTTTGTGGTTTTGGTGCTTGAGTAGGTGGTGGTGGAGGTGCTTGTTTTTGAGCAGCAGGAGGCGGTGGTGGGGGTGCCTGTTTTTGTGCTGCAGGAGGCGGTGGTGGGGGTGCCTGTTTTTGTGCTGCAGGAGGTGGTGGTGGGGGTGCCTGTTTTTGTGCTGCAGGAGGTGGTGGCGCCTGTTTTTGTGCAGCAGCCGGAGGTGCCTGGTTTTGTGCTGTAGGAGGCACTTGCTTTTGTGCAGGTGCTTCTGTCGGAGCTACCTTTGGCGCTTCAGTTGGTTTAGGTTTTGGAGCTTCAGTTGGTCTGGGTGTTGGCGCTTCAGTGGGTTTAGGCTTTGGTGCTTCAGTAGGCTTAGGTTTCGGCGCTTCAGTTGGTTTAGGCTTTGGAGCTTCAGTGGGTTTGGGTGTTGGTGGTTGAGTTGGTTTAGGCGTTGGTGCTTCAGTAGGTTTAGGTTTTGGAGCCTCAGTTGATTTGGGTTTAGGTACTTCAACTAGATGTGACCACCCAATTTCGTTAAGATTTACTTTTCCAATGTAGTCATTGAAAGGTGAACCCAATAACAATTCATTTTTATGTATTCTAGCTTCGCTAATAGCTGTCAATCTTCCATTCATTGCATGTATGCTGTCCAAAATTTTGCCATCACCAGAAACATGCAAAATGGTAACTCTTGTTCCGTTCGTAAGCAAATTGGTCGAACTGAAATGTCCAATAAAATGTTTGCCCATTTTTGCAAAATTATTTGGATAAACGTAATCGTATCCAACGAAAGGCAATTCGATTAATGCTAATATTCTTCCAATTAGTTTTCTAATCCATGGGAATGGACCAAAAATTTGGAACGGGGATGGATTTCTTGAATCGTGGGAGTTAACCAATGGTACGATATAACCGCCTTTTCCATCTGGAGTTAGATTGTCGGTAATGCCAGGTAGCCCTTCCAAGAAAATTTCTTGCTTTCCAGCTTTAGACCCTTTCAAATGATACTTGTGGATTCTGCTGCGGCCAGTTTCACTTACGAGCACATAGTCTTCATTTTCGGAGAGAATAACTCCATTTGCAAAATGCAAATCATCGATTAATACTGAATGGCGTCTCGTTTTTGGATTGTAATGGAGTAGTCTATGAAGAAAAAAATGAACTTAATTACTCAAGATGTATGCAAATAATGACAAAAACTTAAAAAGTTATGTTCACTAATCGTAAATATAATTTTAAGTTAGGCTTACGGTGATCAATTTGATAATTTTCCTGTATACTACTGGGTTATTATATTTATATAAGAAAACACAAATGAAAATAATACCGAAACAAATATGCTTGATTTTTTTTAAAAGACTTTCATATTGTAAGAAAATTTATTTTCATTTTTATAAAGAAATAAATACTGTCTAAAACAATCTACAAATATTTCAGAGAATTCATACAAAAGAGGAAAATAGACATGCACACCTTAATTTTTGGTTTAATCAGAGAAATAATATTTAATAGAATATTTTCTAAAAAGCAAAAAAATGAACTAAATAATTTCGACATATAAAAATGAAATCTTAAAAAAATATTTGCATGCGGTATCTTATAGATACAAATTCTAAGGAATAAATTATTATTTTTTATCTCAAAACCTTGTTAATGCTTGTTAACATTCAACATATAACATACAATTTTAAATATTTAAACACACAATGATAAGGATAAGCTGAGTAATTACTGCATTGTTTTAAACACAATTAAATCAATATAAAGTTTTTGAATTGAATTTGTATATTTACCTGCCGGAACCATCCGATATTAATTCAAATAAACCATCTTCGAGCGCAAAGTTGGTGCTCGAATCCGACCAGTAAATATCACCAGAGCTTGACAACGCAATGCTATTAAACAGTCTTGGTTTTTTACCATCAATTTCAATATCGGGAGAAATTAATTGTATTTTATCACCTGAAATGTTTTCCATTAGTAAAATAATGAATATTGATCAATAAAAATATTTACCTGTTTTAAGATTAATTTTATAAATACCATAATAGGCATCCGCAGCGTATAGATTGCCGGCATTATCAAAAGTAATGCCGAGCGGTCTTCCGCATATTTTTTCTTCAAATTCGTGTTCGCACGGTTTACCCAACGATACAACAGGAGTGATGTGCTTAAGGCCTGATAATTTTACTATTTCACCGCTGTGCAGTGAAGTGTAAATTTCATCATTGTAAATGGCGAATGCCTCTGGTCCTTTAAAATCACCTCTATGCCAATGTTCGACTTTATTCAGTTTTTCATTTATTGCTAAGCTACCAGTTAAAGGTAAAGTGGCTGGTACTCTGAAAATTAATTAATTGATTGACTACATAAAATATAATTGGCACTTTATTACATGATAATATGCAAAATATAAAAATACTTGTTGATAAAGTATAAATTTAATCAATGTTTACTGAAAGAATATTTATGTGAAATAAATAAGATAACATGTTTGCTTGATAATTTCTAATCGGCTTAAATTGAGCATTACTTAATAATATATGATTTAAAAATAATTTTTAATATTTCAAAAAAAAAAGAAGCTAATTGACATTTAAACAACAATTTTTCAATTGTTCATTCAAAAACCACCTATAGAATACAACGTTGCACGAGTCAGGAGTCACATATAACAATTTATAATTTGACGGAAGCATACAAAAACACTTGGCATACTATACCACGGTAATATGTAAAGCAGTTAAATAAAATTCCTACTTTTTACTGGGCGTAAAAAGTCAACGTGTGCTGCTTAGAATTTTTTGCACAGCATGACGCCGCATATGTGCAACGCAGATATAATATGTTCGTATATAAATATTTTTGAAGGCAGTCTGGGGGAATCACTCAAAAATTTGGTGCAGTACGGAACATGTTTGAGATTTTATTATTAACCATATCTACGGGTTATTTACATAAAATGTTTTCTCTTAAATCATTCGACATTTTATCGATGTCTAATTAAACAATTAGACCATAAACTTTCCATTAAAACCATTTAATTACCTTTTCCCAATAAAATGTTTAGTAATTTTCTTTATTTATTGTAGCCAGGCAGTTGACATTAAAATACATGTTAAAATCCATTATTACGAATAAAATAAAATAAACACTCCGAATTAATTTTAACTACCAAGAACCAGTCAAAAATGACGGGTATTTTGTTTTTTGTAGGTGAATGTTGAAGATCCCCAATGAAAATTAAATATGAACATTTAAAAACATCCTATATAAAAAGTTCAAACCACCATGTCTGCAAAATTTGACGCACCCTATATGACGACTTTGAAACATCCTGCATTAACACTTTAAAACACCCCTTATAACAATTCTGAAACTTATTAACATTTAACACCCCGTTTAACTATGTTTCCTATATATCCTGTATAAACAATTTTAAGCACCTTGTATACATTTTGAAACACCTGTACAAACATTTCGAAACACAAATTATACGAATTTTGAAACACGTATAAACAAACCCTGTGAAACATTTCAAAACATCATGTATAAACAGTTCGAAACGTCCTGTATAAACACTTTAAAACACCCTGCATAACAATTTTGAAACACTCTGTATGAACGTTTTAAAACACAATGTATAATGATTTTGAAACATTCTGAATAGACTTTTTGGAACATCCAATATAAATATTTTCAAATACCTTGTATAAACTTTTCAACGCACCCTGTATAATAATGTTTAAACATATCAAAACAGTCAGTATACAAAGTTTGGAACATCCTGTATAAACAATTCGACAAACCCAGTATATATTTTGAAACACCCTATATAAACATTTGGAAACACCATAAAAAGTTTGAAACGTCCTATATAACAACTTTCAAACATCCTGTGTAACGATTTTAAAACACCCTGTATAAACATTTTAAAACACTCAGTATAACAATTGCAATACACCCTATATAAACATTTGAAAATATCTGTACTGTTGAGATATTTTGAAATACCCTGTAGAACAATTTGGAAACAACTTTACAAACGTATACTAAAAACGTGTTAGCATCTTACAGATTACAGATACAGCATACTTTTGGCCATGATTCATAGAGGCGCTGGTATCAGTTTAGTTACAAATATTGTCATGACGATACCGGTCGTGCTATGATACTGTTAGCATTAGTCTAGACTAATGCTGTCTATACACGCTCAAATAAATCTGACAAGCATGTTTGAACAACCGTTTGATCACAATTATTTGAGCGCGTATGTGATTTAATTTGATCAAACACATCACATACAAAATAAATTTGATCAAACGGTTGTTCAAGCATGCTTGTCAGATTTATTAGTCCCTGTGTAATGGCTCACATCACAGACATACGACAGTAATTATTACTCTTGATTTTAAGATAAACTAAAAATAACTAAATTTGTGTCACTGTCTTTAGTTTTAATAAATAATGCTACGCACTATCATTACAAACCTCGCTTAATTATTTTTATTGTTATATTTAAAATATGAATTTTAAAAAATAAGCTGTATTCATGAAAAAGTCGCGCGCAGCAGCTTTGAAGACAATTCGGGTCACGTAGAAACGTCTCACTCGGGAAGAATGTGGAACAAAAATATACTATTCCGAAAAGTTGTGTATACCCATGAAATCCTGACAAGTAATTTTATGAAGCTTGTATGAAAAGTAAACATTATGTTTTAAATAAAGATAAAATAATCTTAATCAATTGTTTTTACACGTATTGTATTATAACAAATGAAATGTTTTCCAACGTCGTTATTTTATCCAGAAATTTGATATGTTGGTGTTAACATACGACCTTCTTGTTAATTAAACGAATGACATGATAAATATTTTCCTTCGCGCTCTGTGCAAATAATAAACAAATGAGAATGATATATTTACATTACACCTGTACTTTTACAATTAATAAAAATTGTATGGAAAATTTCAGTAAAGTTTTTATGAGTCATAAATAAATTAATGTTTTACTTTGAATAATTTCATTTTACCAATAAAACATTTCTGATGACTTTATATAATCTATTCTAATGTAAATGTAACTTTTACCATTGACACGTTGAGTACGATGCGTATTAAAAAATTTGGTTATCTTAGGGTTTGCAGTTTTGAGTTTTGTGATGTAAATCTGCAATTTCGAAGCTTACTGTATTAGTACTTTCACTGCGGAAACGAAAAGTGGTATTCTTCGCCAGTGCGGGGGCGCATTCACTTTGAATCGTGCGGCAATGCACGTCCGAATTATTTATATACATTTTTACTTAATTTACAAAATTATAAAAATATTTTATTTATTTCTCAATAAGATATTTTACATAAAATGATTACAAATCCCGTGCATGCACCATACTGCCGGCCACTATAGAGCTACATATAAGCACTGGCCGCACATGTGCGGCAGGCGCATCTCCGCACATAGTGGGAGCACCGTTGCAGCAAAAGTGTTAAGTTATGAACAATCTACTGTGGTTAATCGTTATGACAAAACGGATGCGATTAAATAAATCAATCGCAAGGTTGCGTTGTATTGACATTGACAAGTCGCAACAAATTGAAAGCTTGTGATTTTGTTTAATTGCGATAGATAGATGATCCCTTTAAAGACTGCAAATTCAAATTTTTAAATCAAAACACGATTGATTCTTCTGTGGTGGACCACCCTATATATAAAAGAATCTGTTGTTTTTATTTCTGTCCAATAAAGCCGATCCACAGGAGAAATTACTTTTTATTAATTATGAAGGATGTATAATATAATACAAAAATGGCTGTTTCCTACGTTTCTGATGACATTGTTCCTTTAATCAAAATACGCCGAATTTACTTATTCAAAATTACAACATTGTGGACGATTTAATTTTGCCGATCTAAACAAGTTATGTTCGTTTGTTTTTGAACATTATTGCATTTTAATACCTTTGAAAAACAGTTGAAGCTTACATTAAAAATCAATTAAAATTAATTATTATATTGGAGAAACTAACCAATTTATCAGCTACATAAACAGGTTTTATTATCACAATTCATTATCATTATTGCTCATCAAATTAATAATGGTGATTAAAAATTTACTTACTTGTAAGATTTTTCGAATTTGCAGAATGGGGGCAAATTCGGTAACAAGACCAGTATAGCTAGAAGAACCGATATTTCCAATCCTCTCATCAACATGAACCTGACGAGGCCCCTAAATGTTATTTTGAGACCCATATTGATCTGTAGAGGTTTTGTAAATGTTATTTTATTAATTGTGCATAGGTGTCGACGAATGATTATTACCTTTTATTTCTGAGGAATGTTGGTACGTGTAGCGCCACGGCGTAAGACGCGTTTGCAAAGTATGACAAGTGTAAAATGACGTGCTTCTTGACTTGATATACTCGACTTGGACTTGAACCAAGATACCGGTTAATGAGCAATGAACGAACCACGAACAATTGTGTCGGCGGTGTTGGCTGAGCAAAGTCGACGTCGCAAACAAATGTCAATAACTACCATGAACGTAGGCAAGGAAACGGTCGAAAGCAGTGGCGGTAGAAGAACGTTTAATAAAATAAGCATATTTTCATTCAACAATTAAATAATAATTACTAAACGAATGTTGATAAAGCCGAATAATTTCATGATCACTTTATGATTTGAAAAACAGACTACGAACTATTTATAAAAAATTGTAGGTGTAAAATGCAAAAAAAAATTTGGTTTACGTTACGAACATATTAGATTTGACAACTTAACCTTTTAAAAAACCAAGAAACTTTGTCTTCTTACACAAATTATACGGATACATACCGATGAACCGCATTTCAGTTGTTGTGACGCAAAAATTGTAGTTTACACTTGTTCTATTTTTAACGATTTCAAAAAACCCATAAAAAAAGTGCCCAAAATTCAAATTATTTCATATACCTACGAGTCGAAGAGATGCCGAAGACTACAAAACCCTATTAAGTTGACATATAATTTTCTCAAATTTTTAATACCAATAGTTGGACGAAAATTGAAGGTATAAAATTTTAATCGGTAAAATGGACAAATAAAAAAGAACAAAAATTGAACCGTTTATTACAAAAACCATACTTAAGTAAACATCGTTAGTTTTGCAATTTAAAAATTATAAAATGTTTTTTTTTATACAAACAAGTCACTACAAATGTTAAAAATAGTGATTTTATAGTATTATGTACTTAAATAACCCCGTAGATATAGAGCTAATGATAAAAATATTACTTATGTGGTTTTTGAAATGAACGATTCAATTCATCTAACCTTTCAGATTGTGCCACTTGTCAATTTCAAAAACTGAGTACGGAAATAAATGGGCGACTTTTTCCACTTTCATGGGCATACCCCACCTAGCAGGGTTACGTCATAGATACATCATTCGTGAATGTAACGTCATATGACCAATAAATGACGTCGTTTTTAGTCGAACAAATGACTTTTCATGTTTGACATCATAATGACGTATTTTTGTGTCATTTACGTTGGGCATCTATTGACCGTTACTATCTGTTGTATACGTCAATACACTCGTTTTCTCGAATTCATTCATAAAAACTAATCTCACTCATTTTGGGTAATCATGACGTTGAGTTTGAGGATAGTGATAATAGCAATATTGCTATTGTTAGTATAAGATAACTTTGGATATTCAGTTCCAGTCTCGAATAGAATTAGTTAAAAGGAAATGACATCGGCTTGTATATTTATCATTATACAGCAACGAAATAAGTCTAAACACTTCTCTAATGAAGTGTTTCTAATTAGTAGTGATTAGTTCTAAACACATTATTGGATGAATGTTTTGATATAGTTGATTGAAAACATAGGTACTAGTACGTCGATTTTACGTTTCTTTGATTGCCGACATATTTTTGTCATCATATTTACTTCATGTTTTGGGTCATAATGACATAAGCTGTGCCCAAAAATAGACGTGGCTGCGACATAACAATTATTACCAACAGCTTTAATACTAATATTTACTTGTGCTGGTTACTACATAGGTTACACATGTCAAAATAAGTAAATGAATAATAGGTTAACTACTCACTAATACGTTCATTATTTTGAACAATTCTGTAAAAAATCGGTAGTTTTATCAAAAAAAGATCAAGTACGTATATTATTTTGAACAACCAACCAGCATAAAAAGGTACTCAACCCTGTATTAAATATTTTCATGATTTTGAACAATTCTGTATATCCGAAGTAATTTTCAACAAAATCATCAAATATCTAAATTTATCGATTTAGAACAAAGTATATCTTAATATGTCCATTATTTAGACCAACCCTGTATAAAAGATTTAGCAAGAAATTCATCAAGTATGTCCATTATTTTTAACAATCCTATATAAAATCTGAAGTTTTTTAAGCATTTTTTTAAATGTCATTATTTTAAACAACCCTTTATATTATATAATATTGAAAGCTTTTTTGTAATAAATTCAAATATCTAAATAAGAAAATTATTCTCAACAATGCAGTATAAAATCGTATTTCAATCTTTTATTTTTATGCATTCGGTAGATGTCCCTCACAAGGTCCAAAGAAAGCATTAGCACACAGTATTTATCCCCACCACGAAAGTGATTCATTTTTCGAGACTAAGCTGTTTCACTTTAAAAATTAAATAACACTGGTAAGTCAAAAGACCTGTAACAGAAATGAAATTAGTGGTTCTAAATAAATACAATACAATTGAGCACTACAAAATTTATTAAGTGCTATTAAACGTATACAATAGCACCCACTCGGGTTAAGTATTGCCAACTGATCATATAAAAAAAACGTTGAAACAAAAGCGAAGTGACAAAACGAAAGCAGAGTATAATCATATCACATAAGTGTTTAAAGAAACAATAAATACACAAAATAAAAGGAAACATAAAACGAGTATTTTCTTAACTTAAAACAAATACAGTGGAACATTGTTTATAATAATTTAGTCCACCAGGTTTTTCCGCTTATTTACTACATATAGATATTATTATGATAAACAACCCTATAGACGTAATATAAACAATTTTAGGAAGGAATGTAAAAAAAGCCTTAAATTCTAAGTACATACATCTAAGTATTTTTCTTAGTAACCAAGAAAAATATATATTATCCAAAAAATTTAATAATACTGTTTTTTTTCTCGAAAAGTAGGATCCAATTATTTCCAGTCTAAATGTGCAGTCTTTTTAATTTCTTATTTATTCCACCGATAGGAATGAAAGGTGTTTTGTGGAATAATTATAAATATTGAATAATACAATCATTTAGTAGTTACATGAAACAACAAAAATTTGGCACAGCTTCCTCCAATAAATAATAATGATGAGACATTCGAGACAATTTTTGTTGGTTAAACGAATTAAAAATTAAAATTTATACAAAAACGATGAACACACATATGTGTAGAGTATTGATATTGTAGTCATAATTAAAAAAATGTTATATGTTAGTGGTTAAACAAATTATGCCTCCACGCTTACAGCCGCCGTTGCTTCTTTATCTTCAATTTTTTTCACTTTAATTTCACCGTCTTTTTCCTCAGTCTTACCATTTTCAACGTCCCCATTCTTAGTCGTACAATCACCGTTTTTGTCGGCACCATTCGCAATTTCGCTTTTGTTTTCTTTCTCATCTTCGACTCCATTTTGTTCTGCCTTTTCTGGCTGAATTTCCTCTTTACCGTTTTCTTTTGTTTCTTCGGCAGGTTTCTTTTCTTCTTCGGTTTTCTTCTCAACGGGTTCTTCAATTTTTGCAGGTGCTTCATCTTTACTACTGCTGTCTACTTTATCGTCCTTCTTTTCTTCTTTGCTTTCGGTTACTTTAGCATCTTTGCTTTCTGTTACCTCGCTGCTTTCTGTAACTTTATTTTCCGCAACTTTAGTATCGGTACTTTCCGATACTTTGGTGTCGCAACTTTCTGTTACTTTATTGTCTGCAGTTTCTGTTGATTTAGCTTCGGCACTTTCTGTGACTTTATCAGTGCTTTCGGTGACCTTATCATCTTTGCTATCAGCTACTTTAGCATCTGTGCTTTCTGTTACATTGGTGTCCGTGCTTTCAGTTACTTTATCATCTTTGCTTTCGGTTACTTCAGCATCTTTGCTGTCTGTTACCATAGCATCTGAACTTTCAGTTACTTTAGCATCTGAACTTTCCGTTACTTTAGAATCTGAACTTTCAGTTACTTTAGCATCAGTGCTATCTGCTGCTTTGTCTTCAGTGCTATCTGCAACTTTTTCATCTTTGCTAGCTGCTTCGGTTTCTTCTGTGCTTTTAGTTACTTTATCGTCTGTACTATCTGGTACTTTCTCATCCATCTTTTCAACTGATTTTGCTTCTTTCTTTTCTGTGACTTTTTCAGGGACCTTCTTTTCTTCTGCGGCTTTCTCTTCAGTCTTAACCTCTTCGATGCCTTTCTTTGTACATTCCTCTACTTTTTCATCCTTACTCTCTTCCATTTTCTCATCGTTTGTTGATTTTTCTACTCCATTCTGGCATTTTTCTTTTTCCACTTCTTTTTTAGTTTCGGTTGGTTTCTCATCAACAGCCATTTCTTCATCCTTAGTACTGTCAACTTCGCATTTTGTTTCTTCATCTGGTTTAATATCGTCTTTAGTTTCTTTAGTGGCCGGTGTTACTTCCTTCGCTTCTTCGGCAACTTCTACTTTATCTTTAGGCTCGGCATCGGTTTCCATACTTTCAACATCTGGTTTAGTTTCGTTTTTAGTTATTTTCTCTTCTGGCTTGGCTTCAGTCTTCTCCTCTTTGGGGGTGGTTTCTGTTTTTGTTGG
The DNA here is from genome assembly GCA_030264575.1 of Tachinus sp. AB-2021. Lineage (NCBI taxonomy): Eukaryota > Metazoa > Arthropoda > Insecta > Coleoptera > Staphylinidae > Tachinus > Tachinus sp. AB-2021. The sequence goes on along the minus strand of JARJEC010083749.1, from coordinate 2,419 downwards.
TTCTTCAACTGGAGTTTCAGTAGGTGTAGCTTCTTCGGTTTTCTCAGCTACTTCAGTTGAATCAACTTCCATAGCTTCTTCAGCCTTTTCTACTACAGTCTCGGTTTTCTCTACTTTTGGTTCTTCTTGATCAGCCTTAACTTCTTCAGTCTTGGCTACTTTGGTTGGCGGTTCCTAAATATGTCATAAAAATTAGTAACGTAGAATTAGAACTATTATTTTTATTTATAGAAAATAAACGAATTTATTGTTAAATATATTAACAGTAATCACTTGTGTCATGTAGTGAGGGAACCTTTCTTAAGTTTATTATTTTTATAATAATAATCGGCAGGTTTCTAAAGTAAAATTTATTTCATTACAAAATAGTTTCTATTTGTATTACAAAATAGTATCTAGTTGTATTTGAGTAACAATATTAAAATTTCATTACCTCGCTAGTTACTTCATCGGGAGTTTTACGTTTTGCAGATAACGGTAAATCAGCAAAACTGGAAATGACTGTGAATTCTTTACGTTTTTCCTCTTCGATTTCGGCATTACCTTCACGTGTAACAAGCACAGCTTTACAACCGGCTGACTGAGCGGTTTTTGCCTCTGAAATAAATATGCAATTGAATTATAATACAAAATATTAAATTTATAGCAATAACAATCTTGTTGATTGTTGATTTCACCAAAATCCTAATCTCAATAAATGTATAGATTATATATATAAAGTAAGTTTTAATGAATAACGTAATTTCACCTTCAAGATCGTCTGTGAGGAAAACCATCTCTTCTGTGGTGACTTCAAGTTCCTTAGCAATCTTTTCGTAGCTCTCCTTAGTGGTTTTGGAACCTACACTCTGGTCGAAATAATTCGAAATATATTCAGATAAATTTCCTTCAGACGTGTGCCCAAAGAATAATTTTTGAGAATCAACGGATCCGGTGCTGTAGATTCCCACTTTACGTGTTTTGGACCATGATTCCAAGCTGTCTTTTACGTCAGCAAAAATTCTACAACAAAATAATTTTTAGTTTTAATTATTATTTTGATAATGCTGTAAACGTACTGTGCTTTGAGTTCGCCATCTTCGTATCCCTTCTTGTATACCATTCCTTGTATGGTTTTGACAATTTTGTTTTCTGAATCATCTTCGCTTATTTTTTTAAAAGCTTCGGTTGCCTTGGCAACGTCTAAGTCTTTATCGTCAGTTTTTAAAGATTTTACAGCTTCTTTGACATCGTCTACTTCCCAGTTGGCTTTTAGGTATTCTTCAACGTTCTTTAATGCATAGGGGTAGAGCGTTTCCTACAAAATAAAATAATTTTAATAGAATCACACAAATTAAAATGCTTATTTATCAAATTTTTTAAATCGTAAGCCAATTATTAAAACACAACAGCAATATTTTTTTGGAAAATTCAAAATTTTTTTGTTAAGTAAACCAAAAATGTTTATATTTTTAAATTAAAATAAATGCGCACAAAAAATGTAAAAAATTGAGGTTGCTATTTCAAATTTAAAAAATAAGTGACTGTGGTAACTTGGATTCAATAAATATTATAAGAAAAATTATTAAAGTAGCAATTTTTCTATAGCTTTGTTCCTACATGCATTTTACGAACTGGTTCTAGATAGGTTATAAATGAGTAAAATGAGCAGGGACAGGATGCCGATAATACAACTGTCAGTAAAAAGCAAGTTGCGATCGGACATGCGTAAAATCGAAATAAAATGCGATAGAACATGCACAATAGTAAACGCACATGAATTTGAAGAACATAGATTATGTAGCTGTCAGAAACATCAGAATAATAAATTGTGCAAAATGTACATTTTAATGGTGATTAATTACTATATTTATATGCAATTATGAATGTATAATATTTTATTGAATCAGTTGAATCAATACTTAAAAAATAAAATAATGTATGCACGAGCCCACAGATGAGTCAGTTTAATGGGACCGCATCCACAGATGAGTAAGTGGTTAATGTTAACGCACCCACAAATATAAGTCTTTGTAGGTTATCTATCGATTTGACAGCACATCGGAATACCACCCCTGAAATCAAACCTGTTGAAAATAGGCAACTGTTCCCGAACAGTTAAAAGTTGCGTTGAAACACAAAACTCTGGTGCATATTGTTGTGATAAACACCGCAACTGATGCTGTGAAATAATATTTAAAGTTGAGATACACCAAAAACTACTAAATACTGTCACAAAATGTATGTGCAATATCAAAAAATTTCACTAAATGTTGTTCAATATTTCAAAATGTCAACAAACGTCAGAAGATATTGCGTAACAAATACCAGTTAAAGTCGAGAGATGTTGAAATATCGAAATGTTAATAAGTAGCACAAAATGTTTGTGGAATGTCAAAAAAGGCACTAAATGTTATTCAATTTTTCAAAAATATTTGAC
>JARJEC010083728.1:0-15155 GCA_030264575.1 Tachinus sp. AB-2021 | reverse complement strand
GGTATATAAAATATATATATATATATATATATATATATATTTTATATACCATCAAAGCCTTAGATGATGGAAAAATTATAACATAAATAACAACAACAATTATTATTATTATTATCCAACAATAGAAAATTTCAATAATAAAATTGTTTAAACAACAATACGCGATTCGAACAAAGCATATAACATGCATAAAGTTCATTCGGTTCGATTTAATAATAGTAATAAACTTTAAATGCATTCACAATTGAATTGCCATAATATTACCAATATATATTCCAATTTGACACTAAGCACTTTTTAGATATTAAATGTTATTTTAATAGTAATTGCATTTTATGTGAAATTGCAGATATATACATTATATGAATCTTCTATTTTCACATCTCAACAGAGCCTGGCTAAATATAAATATACTACGGCATAGATAACATTTTATATTGGCTTTAGACATTTTTCATTTTCAGATTAACTCGAATCTACGATGTGTAGCTCTTGTATTCCGCACGTAGGTATGCACTTGGATCGCCTCTGTTTATAAATAAAGTTACAAAAGAGATGGAAGAAGTTTCGTGGGGATATTTCCAAGTTAAAATTAGATATCGTAAACATTACGGCCTTTATGGTTCTGATTTCGCAACTTTTCTAGTTTTCCAGATATTTGTCTAACCTTTGTTTATGCTTCATAAAAAGAACAAGTCTTATTTATTTTTATTTCTCAAACTGCTTTTACTTCTTTTACTTCTTTTTCTCTTTTTACTTATTTTTTGGTAATTGCAAGCTTCATTTTAAATGGGGCCATATTTAATTTCCAAGAGTTCTAAAATGATATTTTTAATTTACGTCTCCCATCCATAAAACGTTTCAATTGGAGCGTTTATGCTGAGATAGTCTGGTTTCCCCAGCAGCACCAGCAAAGAACGTTTCCGATAACTTTTAACTGTCGTCTTGCGACCTAGTGATAAACTCGAAGAATCGAATCGGATTTCTCTGGAGGACCCTTTTTTAAATATGCAGGGCCGACCTCGCAGGCTAATTATCTCCGAAATTGTTTTAATATTCCCACTGCTGGGAAACTTCCAACGACAATATTTTAATATTAAACTTCAACGATTACACTTGACGACTCTTTTTGCGAATTAAACTATGTTAGTTACAGTTTAATTGCAAACTAAAACATATTAACACCACGTTTTATTTCATTCCAACGCATCAATTTGATTAACATATGCAATTTATGTATTTACAAATAAAAGCGGAGCTGTGTGAAATTTCGATTTTTATGGTTCGCATCGATGTCGCAAATTGCGAATAATTCCAGCATGCCGCTAAAATACTTTACATATATAAATATGCATCGGAATATATTACAAACAGCTTGCTATTTCACAAAACAAATGGTTAATATTTAAAAAATATTTGCAAAGTGATGCATTTTTTTATAATTGCTGTAATTTAATAGTTAATTGTATATTTTTACAGTTATTTAAAACCGAAATAATCAAATGATAATAAATCGAGGGTTAAGTGATAAAAAATTAAATTAGAAGTTACAATTATTGATTTATTAGCAGGTTCTTTATAATATTTCTATTGTTGGGTGTTATCATTTGATATTTTCTAGTTTTTCATATATTGTAGCGTTTATTAATACTTTCAAATATTTGCCAATAAAAGGTTTAAAATATCCAAAAAACACGAGGGATGCTTTGAAGTACTGTTTTTGCTATTACTATAATTATAACTTTTATTTTTGTTCAATTTGATCCCAAATATATCCCGTAAATGTAATGTATCTGAGGTTTTTTCATTATCATCTTTTGGCATATTACCATATTGGAATTAAAATATTATAATTATTAAATAATTTCTACGCCATTAGTAGATTTTAAAATAAATGTTTAAAACATTTACCTCGCGTTGGGATCGAACCCACAACTTTAGGATGTCATGCCCAATACTTTACCAATTGAGCAACGAAGGTACCTTAATTGTTATCGGTTTTACGAACTATACCCATGTCAAAGTGAATATATTGATATATTTACACATACACAGTTGTATGTATGCCTAGTCTATGGTAGCATAATACACACGAAAATTTTGGCGGCGACCGATATGATACAAATATTGTAAATAAAATAAAGCGCGTGTACCCCGCACTTACGGAACCTCCCCAAGACTCGACTACGGTCTTTACAGAATCATTTACATCAAAAAACATTTTGCTTGGATATTTTGCACAGACTTCATGTTTAAAGCAACTATAGTCATAAAACAACATCCATATTAATAATATATTTATCAAATTTATTGTCTTTTTAAAACTAAATAAAAATATGTAATAATAATTATAATAAAATTATTTACCTTGCTAGACCAACTTCCTAACACTTGATTAAATTACTCGTTTTGTTCACTTGTAGTAAAAATATCTATTTTCGGCAATTTTAAACATTCTGCCACGTGGTTGTATACGTTGACAAAAAATGGCAAACCGTTTATGCATATCCAAGACACTTTAATTTATGATTTATACGAACGTCCAACTCATTCCCATTCGTTCATTGTTTGTATCTCTTACCGCTCACCTAAAATTTTTACGTTTTTAGCCTCTTTGCTTTTTTGGTCTCACACGTCAATATCAAAGTTTTCACTTAAAAATCACTTGATATGTTTGTTATTTACAGTTTATTTAGAAGAATAAGGTTATGTATCCTGATATGATTAAACGGCTTACGTACAGCGTTTCTATTGAGTATACAGATGTATGTGGGATAAGGTGAGTAACTTGGCTTACCTCACTTTACAATAGTCTTACTTAAATAGTTAATGGAAAGCTATTAATTTCTTCTTCTTACATCACTTGCTAGTTTCAGTTTGTAGCACAATTTATTTCATTTCCCCTGACTAATGCCTTGATTACACGTAATGAGTACAGTGCTGTGCCAGCAAAATGTTTCTAGGCCGCGAGAGTGGTGTGAGCGAGAGAGTATTGTGCTCTGCCGACAAATATGTTTATACCAATCGAGTACCGAGTACTCGGCCGGGAGCACGGTTTTACTACTGTATTGGTTACGTATAATCAAGGCTTCAATTATTTTTTGCTAGCAATCTATTATCTATCTTCACATACACTTTTTCTTAAACTAATTACAACTTCAGTTTACGACACAATTCAGTCTGCTTCTCCTTAATAAATTTTAAATACAAATTTGTATCTGGCATAATTCATTTTATTTAAATTTGATGCGTTTTTTTAAACTTTTTGGTTGCAACATTTTAATCATTGTAATTTTTTAAAATTTTATTTATGTTTCTAAAACATTAAAAAATATAATTAAAATAAATTAATTTTACTGTGAGTAAAATTAATTCAAAATTCATTAGAAAACTTGCGTGAGCGTATCTTGCGAGAAGTAACCCAATTTGCAAAATTAAATGCTTCCTTATTGTATAATAAGTGAATATTATATTATCCATATTTTTACGGTGCCCTTATGAATACCAAAGTTGGAAAAGTTTCAAAACTCATTACAATATTAACGCAATCCCCACTTTATTTAATTTAAAAAAATGACGATTGGTGTAAAGGTAATCTTGCACTTGGGGCCGTATAAGATAAAGGTTATATATAAGACTCGTCTGGAAAAGTTTTTACTTTTACTACGTTTCTTGCGAGAGACCCCTTTGTGTTGGCCGCTCATTTCGTGTAGCTCTAGCTGCTGCCCGTTCGGGATTTACTTATTTACTCCGACCTTTATCCTCATCATTCCAATCTTGATTTTATTGAAACATGGGAATATCTAAAACTGCTTTTACAATCAGAAATAGGATCTAGGAAAAAAGCTGAAATTTAGCATTGGTTGCCGCCGGCTATTTTACAAATCAATCAACTGATACAGAGTGAAATAAATAATATCTACTCAGGGTGATATATTATACTTTTTGCTTTTTGTAATATTCGCTGGCAGTCGGAAATAGTACGCGTTTGCCAGTCGTTACTAATAATTTGAAATTGTACCCTTCATTACTTGCACACGGTTCACTGCAATTTTCCCGTGCTATTTATATATTTTTTTAGAGCCAGCTCTTTTCGCGAAATTCTATTCATCGCGCTCCCCTATTTACATAATCTAAAAGAGCCACCTCTGCACAATATTCACTTCCTGTCTTTTAGCACATCCTCTTGCGTTTCCTTGCGTGCAAAATTATCGTCCTATCTAAATAAGCCTATAATCATAGCAAATTTACAGATAAAATGTATTTTTAAATTTAATCAAATAAATTAAAGAATAAGCTCAAAAATCAATTAAAATTAATTCTTATAGCCGGGGATAAAATGTCAACGTTAAACTTGGCCCATTGCGTTGTTTCACTTCTACTTTATTCCCCCAGTTAATTGAATGAAAATATTAAACTTATTTAATATTTGCTTTGCTTGTGCTACTTTTAATTTTATCAAAATTTTATAATTACAAAATCTAGTACTTTCTATTAAAAATATCTACCATAAAAATGTAAATAAGTCGGTTTTCCGGCAGAAAATAAACTGCATATTTACAACATCAAAATAAGCTATTATCTTATTATGACTTAATTTACGGTTTAATTTGAAATACTTTGTATTAAGTTAAGAATAATGCAATTTATTTAAAAAAATAGATAAAAAGTGATTTAGTTAAGAAATTGTAGTCATTGTTCTCTACAAAACATTTTGAGTGTATTTTATAGACATTATAAGTTAAATAATTGTTAAACATTTAGCATGATTTAATCTAAAATATAATTTGATTTATTTTAAAAATTTAAAAATGTAAGCATTTTTTAATTTTGACTTTTGTTTTTGACATTTCTATCTAAAATACATTTGATCTGTATTTAATAATAAAATATCTAAAATACATTTTGAATTTATATTTAATAAATAAATTAGTCGGTAATTGATATAATTTGACTTGTTTTAAAAATTAGAAAAATTAAAATTAAAAGGATATTTTAAAATGTTATTTTTGTCTGATAATTCCAAGAAGAAGAAACAAGTTGATATTGCAAAAATTCTATTCTTCTTAAACTAAAATTTAAAATTTTAAATGATTTTTGAAAAATTAATAACAAATAAACAAAATTTTTACATTCATTTTACAAAGTGCTAAATTGACAACTTTCACTTTCAGTTACAGCAACTGCCAACTTTCTAGGTACAAGTGCGGCCAGAAATATCGATTTTCAGGTAAAGCCGCCATTTGAGTGCATTTTTTTACTTTTTCAATTTTCCAATGTTACACAAAGTTTTTCAGTTTTTTTTTACATTTTTCAATATTCTTAGGCATCTATCTTGATATTGTCTCAATTTTTTCTTCATTTTATAATATTTTTCAATATTTATATACATTTCCTTAACATTTAATGCACAAACAATGCACAAAAAGTCGTACATTTTTTCTACCTTTCACAAACATTTGTTTGCATGTTCTTTACACTATTGAACATAGTTCAGGAGAGTGTTGATTTAAGTGTCAGGTAATAAAAAAATAGCAACATAAATAAATGGTGGTGTTGTGCAGAATAGAAGGCGTTTAAGTGCGCTGAATGGAACTGCGAAAAAATACAGCCAGAGTTATAAATACAATAGTAATTTAATCTTATCGCCCACATAATCGCGGCATTCAGCGATTTCAAATAATCTCTCGGCGGAAAGAAAGATTTATTAACGACCGCTTCCTATTGCCAGTTTCTTTTAGGTTGTGATTAACAACGATACAATCTTCTCTAACTGAAAAGTTGGGGTCGGTTCGCGTGTCTGTAACGTTCATGCCTTCCATCCACCACTATAATTTAACAAAGCACCTATCGAGAACTCATATATTTTTTCAACATTATTTTACATGTATAATTTTTGTTTTATTTCTATACAATTAAAATCAATATATTAATTCCATAATGCAATTCCGCAATGAAACATTCATGAGCCTGCTCCGGTCAATATACGAAATGGAAATCCTCGATGGCAACAATTTATTATCGTCGAAAATAAAATATGTGATCCCCTTCCTCTATATTTTAAGTTTGATGCATAAAACAACAGACTCGCTTGGCATACTGAACCGTGCCATTTCGGATGATTAAAGATATCATAAGTTACGACCCGCATCACTAAATTACTTATAATAATACATCGATATATCATTTGCACTAAACCGCCGTCGTCGATTCTTTTGTTTTATTTGGATTCGATAAATCCATCGAAAATATTTTCCACTCCGGCTTGTTTGCTCCCTTAATTAATTTTTTATTTAGTTTTCCAGTGTGCTCGTACAATCCACCCAACGGCATTGATTCAATTATGCAAATTGTTACGTTATTGCCGGGCGGAATTTAAATGCTACAATTACATATCGTATTACTGTATTGAATGTGTTCAATTTGTTTAATGAATATAATATTAAAGAATTATTATTTAATTTGGATTGAATTTTACTACAAATATAGTTGACAATGTGTTTAAAGAGATGTAGTGAATTGTGCTACTTACAAATGTCATGCCTGGTTAAACAAGCAAGTAACACTAATGCAGGTCCGATCTGACTGTTTACACCATACAAGAATACAATCGGAGAGTGTTTACACTACGCAATGTATTTGCAAGTACTCTCCGATACTGGACTCGAGATAGTTTTACTTGCTTGCGTATTTGACTCTTACCTTAGATACCGGATTAGCGATTTACGTGGTCTTGTATTTGTCCTTTTGGCAAAACCATTTAGCAAAAAATGGAATGAAATGTGCAGCAAATTGAAGTTAGTTACATAAAAAAGTAGATTGAATTATGCAATTGAAGTTAAAAATTAACATTGGCTAAACTCCATAGATGTCACTTTACTTTATTTGTATTTGTCTATATGACGTCACTTATATTTCGGTATAGCGGCTTATGTACTATTGTTGGGTGCAATGTAAAAATATGATATTACTATTAATTACACTTTATTACGACTTCTACTCCAGCTACCTGAAAGAGAAACAACAATTAAATCGGAGTCTTAATATGCAAGACTAAAAAATCCAAATATTTCAGCATTATAAGAAAAGAAATCAATATCAAAACTTAAAGGAGAAATAGTAACTTCTATAGTAAATGAGAAACAAATTTTGTTAGGTTGTACCGTATACCGTATGAATATTGTTGATAACCAACTTTACACATGCGGAACAGTTGGGATAATAGATAATATGTTTTTGAAATGTCTACAGTTCACTATGCCAGACTGGACAAGAACTAAAAAAACAGAACCAGTCAACATAAACGTGATATTAATAACAAATTACGAAATACAGGTTAATCAAGAAGATGTTGAAATGCTTTTTTTATATTAATATAAACTATAATTGTAACTTTAACATGGATGTTTAACTTTTTTTAAAATTTTTGCATAGGTAAACAAAAAACAATAATAATGTATTGTATTTTTGTGTGCTTGAAACAAATTTTTTAATAATTAATTATTTCTGTATGAACGCTCGTCATGTCAAGTCCGCCGTATTTTGAAACCGGTGTATGGGCATTGAAAAATTTTGGCTTGTGAACCACAAATAATTCAAGTAGTTTGTAAATCAAGAAGGTGGTTACTATTTCTATTTTATATTTTGTTTTTATATATTACCAATAATTACATTTTATCTATAGTCAAGGTACTTATAGGTTTTATTGTCATTTTTAAATACATTTAAATATTTTTTATCAAGTATAGATAGATACACATGCACTGATTCAAGATTTGCTTTCAATGGCCACAGTAAGTTCTACAATATGTGCAATAATTAATGCTGCATGGAATCAAGATGTTCTTCTTAAAATATTGAAGAAGAATTTATCCCAAACTAAGTGACGTCGAATCAGTGCATAACTTTTTACTTTTCTTTCGTAAAACAAAAGTATAGGTTCTACCTCATAATTTTTAAAATCGAGTTTGTATGTATGTATGTACGTACGTATGTACGTACGTATGTACGTATGTACGTACGTATGTACGTACGTATGTATGTACGCATGTATGTACGTATGTGTGTACGTATGTATGTACGTATGTATGTACGTATGTATTTACGTATGTATGTACGTATATATGTATGTATGTATGTATGTATGTATCACGCATAACTCAAAAAGTTTAGAAGCTACAGTTATGTCCCCAGAAGATGGTTAAGATTGGTTATGTTGATGAGATGATATGAGTAATTTTCTTCGAAAAATCGCAATTAAATTCATATTTAATGCAAAACGGGACAATAAACCTATTATATCTTATTAATTTATGTCAAGGAATGCAATAGAGGATACACATTTCTTTTTTTTGAAATATATGTTGAAATTCTACAAATATTAATTGAATATGTTGATGACATACATATATTATGTTAGCAACAATTTGTTTACACTCATATTTGACAACTAAATTAAGTCAGATTAAATCACAAGGGCGGTTTCGACCTCTACTACGTGTTACTTTATTATAAAATAAAATAAAATAAGACAATTTACTAAGTTTTTACTACAAAAATATTTATTGAAAATCAATATATTTTCATGATTTTCAATAAATATTTTTGTGGTAAAAACTTAGTAAATTGTTTTATTTTATTTTAAGTAAGATTAACAAATCCATATGTTCTTAAAGTATAATTGTCAATTTAAATAATTGCTAACTTGATTATTTTTTATTAAACATTGCAAAATATACACCTTGCATAAATCGTTCGAGTGGAGGAAGGAAGAGTAAGTAAGTCATGCGTCCTCTATATAAAGCAGCTAATGTGCACATTGCCTTTGCGATTGCTTTAGTGACATTTATTTAGTAGTATTTGTATTTGTTGGGTTTTACCCAATTGGCCATCGACCTTGAGGTCCTTGAGCCGCGTTTATGTGGTTATGTATGTGTTGAGTTAAAGCTTGTTACTCTTGAAATTTGTCTGCGATATCTAGAGTGCCATTAATTGTTTTCCAATGGCGAATGGTTATGCGATCACCCATCCAAATACTGACCGCGCTTAACGTTGCTTACCTTGCAAACATTCAACATCGGCCGTACTGGATATGCTATCCCGGTGGTTATATTATATTTATTAAATAATATATAGAAAATTACCGAATAAATTGGAAAGTAAAAATATTTGAATATATATTTTTTTTCATAATAACTCATTTCATGCCTTTAGTAATTATTTCTCAAATTTTTGCGTATAAGTTGAGAAACACCCTGTATACAGCTGAAAGGGCAGGATCATCGGCTGGATAAAACCCACCAAATACAAAAATGCTACTACTACTTTTATAAAAAATTATATTTGTCTATATTCAACTAAAAACTTAATGAAAATTCTTTCTGAATATATAAACTGATATATAGATCCTTATAAAAAATCCAATTTTTAGTTAGTAGTTTTATGCAAATAATAATTTTCTTACATTTTAGATTTATAAATTGGACTATTCCAGCATTAATCTATCGTTTAAATTTCGATAAAACGTTATTAGTTGGAAATATATTAAAATTGAAATAAATTACCTTACTGCATTTACTCAAGCACATTGGAAGGCCTTTGTATTAAGTTTACTAATTTATCTTATCTAAAGCAACGATTAAAATAACACTTTCTAGATGTAAATTAGTTAACTATAGTTTATTATAATTTTTTACTGATGCTAATAATACATATGCATCTGTTCTGTTCAAACCAGATACAAAATATTATTAAATTGTAGTATGGAATGTTGATTTAATGGTATACAAAATTTAATAACTAGATTTTATTAAAGAAAGTAGATGCATTAAGCAAACGGTTGTGGATGGTATTAACTGGAATTAGTAAGTAAGCGAATTAAATAAAAACGGAAAGTAATAAATGTTGTAAAAAAGAATAGGCAAATAATTGTAGAAAAGTATTTTATAATTTGGTTAACAGGAACTATAAAGAAGAATTTTTAGTTAATTTTATTTTTATTTGTATTGAATATTCTGTTTAGTTTGAATTGTGTAGAATATTAAACTAAAATATATATATATATATATACATTGTACCATTCACCTCATTTGAATTGTATCTATGGCGGATATTAATGAACACAAACACTTACTTTAACAATAATAATAATATAACTCTTAAATTAGAAATAGGGCAAAGGTCTGTAATTGTAGTGCTAAATATGAAATCAACAATGAAATAAATTTTTGTTTATTAATATTTTACGTTTTTAAATACAATTTATACACATTTTTGGTAAAAACTGTTTGTTTTACACCTTACTGAAGAATTACTACACAATACTTATGTGCCATTATGTGGCAAACATTGGAACAATGTGTTCATATATAGGAGATAATTCATAAGTGATGATTACAGCTAGGATTTATATGCGATATGATTTTTACCAATATTATATGCATATAAATTTTGAATGTATATCTCCACATATCTTCTTTATATTTGGTGTTTTGTGCATCTTTTAGTTTTTATTATTTATGATATTTTATTATTTTTTCTTAATTTTTATGCATATTTGATGCTTATTTGAAGTAAATTTGTCTATTTTGGCATATTTGTGCACATTTCATGTTTACTTTAAGCAATTTTCGATTTCATAAATGCTGTTCTCGTAGATAATCCACAATTTTAAACCAAGTGCGTTTGAAAGTACGTGGAAATGTTGCAAAAATAGTAAATAAAAAAATAAAGAAGGTTTAAATAATAAATATTTATTTATTTTTCAATATTAAGTCTCAATTTAATAAAATTGTTACTAAGAAACATTTGAAATACATTTAACTTTTCTTAATAAAATTAGGGGACGCATGGAGTTCTACAATTTGTCAATAATCAAGTTATCAATTATTGAGTATGACAATTCTACTTCAAAAACATAACAATTTGTTAACCTTAATTTATATGTCAAATATGAGTGTAAACCACTGAATTATATCTAACTGAAATGATATCAGCTAACAAATAACAAGCTTCATTGTTAGACAAAGATGCCTGTGTACCATGCGCCAACCTTTCATTCTCGAGCAGGGTGTCAAATATATAACATAAAATAAAAATACTGCAAGTGCGGCAAATTTGATTTAATGAGAAGACTGAGATGAAAACGCCTCGTGCGCAGCGCGCCTTTTCTAACACTGACTAACTGTTAGAAATTAGCAAGTTACGTTCGAACATCCTTAAATTCACAATAAAATGCGATAGAACATGTACAATGGCGGCCGCATATAAAGTTTGAGGAATATAGGTTATGTAGCTGTCAGAAATATCGAAATAATAAATTGCGCAAAATGTGCATTTTAATGGTGATTAATTACTATATTTATATGCAATTATGAATGTAAAAGTTTTTTTATAAATAATCTAAGTTTAAATTAAAAACTGTCGCGTCAACAGGAAAGTAAGTTTGATGTGACCGCGTCCACAGATAAGTAAGTGGTTAATGTGAACTCGTCTTCAGATAAGTAACTGTTTGTAGGTTATCTATGGATTTGACAGCACACCCCAGTTCTATATAATTCAGTGGTGTAAACAAATTGTTGCCAACATAATATCGACATATTCAATGAATATTTGAAGAATTTTGTCATATATTTTAAAACAAATATCAAACTTGTATCTTCAATTGAATCTATTGTATTCGTCAATTCTAAATAATGGGTTTATTGTTACAAAAACTCTGTATAAACATTTTAAAACATCTTGTATAGAAAGCTTGAAATATATATTCTAATTTAAAAACAGCGATCTGTTGACCAAAACTGCAACTATAATTGATTTAATTTTGTTAACAAATGTTATTGTTACATGAATATTCTAATTAGCTTTAATTAATAAAACTTGTCGGCCAAAAAGTCACATTCAAATCTTACACGTTAAGTGTTTTACAGCGCTCCAACTAATAAGACACGGGGTCAGCTTCAAAATGTAATTGCCCTGTAAAATAAAACTTACCGTTTTTGAATGTAAATAACTATTACTCGTTTATTAGTCATAAGTTAGAACTAGTAGTAAATTCTGTGTTTTTTTTCAGTTATTGTATTCATCGCAATTTTTAATAAGTTTTTGAATATAATTTTTTTAGTTGTTTATCAGTAGGTGCGGCGAGGCTATTTTGCGTAAATAATTTCGTGCAGCTTTTTATTAAAAAAATTTGAAGTGTTTGATATTGTATAATGTGTACAATACAAGAACAAGTGCATTATAAGTTCTAAACGTAATAGCTGTTTTCGTAAATTTTGTAAATATCAATCACATTTTTAGTTAATTATCTATCATAAGCCGCGTTTTTTAACTAGTTTGCAGCTATATTTATTCTTTTTTTGTTGCAGATTGAATTTTTTGTATTTTTGAAGTGAAAACTTTTATATTGGGTCCAAAAAAGCGGAGAGAAGAAACATGAGTTGCTTGAGAAGAGGAGACAGGTAATGGCAAAAGGGAATGAGCTGGACCGGGGACGCGTGAATCCCCAGAGTGGCTGTGCATAAATAAAAAATATTACACTGACAGTGACATTTAATTTTTAGTATAATTATATTATAATAAAATTAAAGGTTTTACTTCTATTGTGTGTTTCGTGCACAATCTCACTTTTTTTATATTAATCATAGTTTTTTGTAAATTTTTGAGCATCAGTCGCAATTTTAGTCGATTATCTGCCACAATTTTTAATGTTTTTTTTAGCTATATGCCATTTTTTATAAACTGTATTTTTGTAAGCTACCAAAATTAGATACAGTAAAAATGAATATTTTAAAAATAATTTATAAAAAATAGAATTAATGAGAAATAATTTAATTCACTTTTTCAATAATTCAAATATACGTAGATTGATAAGCTGAATTGTCCGCCTAACATTCTTATATATTTATTAAATGCGATTTGGTAATTTTGTACAATCGGGATATCATCAGAAATTTTCTTTTGTTTGCTCTCCTCGTCCTTCAAATAAAAGCGGAATATTAAATTCATCCGACCCTTAGACAAATCACGCAAGTCTGCATGCTTGCATCTTTTATGATTTCATTCCGCGTAGTATTATTACTACAACATCCAGATGGATGTCCTCCGTGTCCATTTTGATTCCCGCAATTTATTATTTCACAAGCACATAATATCAATTTAAATACCGACTCCATTTTTGTAACAATAAAATAAAAACGATTTGAAACACCTGCGTCGCCGTATTTATAAAATAATCTGCATCCATTCATATTTATGGGGCGATTTAATGTAATTTTTTTATTTTATGCCGGGGCCAATAAAAATTGTATAGAACTTGGCGGCAATGCCGCCGGTGGTGTTGGTATCCAAAGGGTTATTAAGTTATATAAGTTTTTAAATTGGTTTGCAGCTTTAATATGCAGCTCAGGGTAGCGATCTGGGAAATATATGTCTTGCTTAAGCGTTGATCGCACGGCTTAATATCTAAATAATGAATGATCTCGTGGACTTGAATCTGATTTAAATATAAAGCGAATATTATAATAATTAATTTGCAAAGAAATTTTTGTTTTATTTGTATATATCTTGTTGGTTGTAAGAAAAATGCTTTTTGACAATTTTTGTCGTAAAAATCGAATTTCTAATAAACATCGATTCTTTTAGCTTAAATATTAAAAGTGTTTTAAATTCAAATTTTAAGAAAGCTAAAAAGCTTTCTTATTGTTTACGTAAAAATAGCATTCAATAGGAATTTAAATTCCTTAACAATTATTAAGAATAAAATATTTTCTTTCAGAGCCTCATTAAAAAATAAAATCTAAATAAGTGGTTTTAAAAAAATCAATTTTAAGAAAGTTGCTCTTTCTCTGTTTTAACTTTTTGACGATGATTGAAACATATATTGTAAAATGTTGTTTAATTCACCTGATATTTCATTATCTATCCAAAAATGTATTCGCATTTTAGAAAAATTTAAATTAGCTCAACTTATATACGAATTGTTCTTAGAAAGATACAAATTAATTAATAATTGTAGCATCGAAATTGTATTGATCCGCTTACTTCGATGGGGATTGTTATGTTATTTTCAGCTCTACCAAACTTTACGAATTGATTTATTTATTTGATTGGCAGGTACTTAAAGTGCTATATTACGTACTTGCAGAAATGTAATAAACGTCTACTCACAAAGGATTATTTATATACTCATTTATATCTTTTTATCAGATGTGTCTGATGAAACTTTAGAAATAACATATTATTAGTAATCTTTGTTAAATATAATCATTTGGAAAATTTTAAATTTTAACTTTTTTATTTGATAATCAAATTTTGAAATGTGACGATAATACTTTTCACTGCAAGAATATGTCGAGTTGCAATTAGCAGGTGATAATTTCTTAGGGGATTAAATTGGACTACTAGATAGTTGAAAAATGTATTTTTAAATAAAATTCATGAATATTCATATGGCAAGCGAGGGAGTGCTAGTTCTAAATAATAATCTCCTCAGCTGTCACCCTGCCTAATTGGATAAGATCGTTAGTGTCGCCACTTCATTATCCTGCCACACTTGCGGCGGTCCCGTCAAGTTTCCCACTGACATGTATGTTCTCGCTGCTTACTTACTTGCTTGCTACATTCGACCACAAAAATTTCAACTAATAATGCATTTATTGCTGTGGCACTCGGAGGAATAAGAAGAACCCTCTAATGATCTTAGCTTCGTGTCTAAATTACAAAGGAAATTGCGGCCCATTATTATTTTTGAAGGGGGAAATGAATAAGAAGCTGTTCTGTTTTATTCCGTATTAAATATCCAATATCTTCGCAGTAATGTCCCCGATAAGGGCCCGCTAATATTTTATATTTCAAATGCGTGAATGTATTTTTTATGGTAATAATACCGGGTTGGGAGAATAATTTACGGAATCATATGCAATATTCATACCGTTCGGACTCTAATGGGTCTATTTAATTTCTTTATAACAGTTTTATTTCCTTTGCCACTTAAGATTTATATATTTTCATGGTTTTCATTAAAAAATGACGTAATTATTGCTAGAAACTGTATATAGAAGTTTTACACAACGTTGCTGGAATTAACATTTTAGGCAATGATTAATGGACAATAGTTAATAACCACAATCAACAATAACTAAAAATGTAATTTT
>JARJEC010083713.1:0-14350 GCA_030264575.1 Tachinus sp. AB-2021 | reverse complement strand
TCTTGAGACAAGACTGGTCTAAAATATCCTCAACAAATAAGAAGTGCTGGTCAACAATATGACTAAACTTAAGCAATAGAAGTTGATACCGACAACAAAAATTATTTTAACCATTTATTAGAACCCATTAAACAACCAGAGCAGGATAATAACTTTTTAATAAAGTTTGAAACATTCGTTCTTGTTTTACTACGTGTTAGCATTAATGTTTCTACCTATATATACAAGTTAAAAAAATAAAAGCTTATACACTACCTTTCGCAACGTAGATCAATGTTTTGAGGTTCTTCTGACTAATATATAAACCCCGCTTTAAAAATACTATAACTGTTCGCTGTTTCAGAAAAAAATTGTATTCAATTTGTAAATGAACACCACGTGTAGTAACATTTGACCAAAATAGTTATTTTTAATACAAAAATAACTATTTTGGTCAAATGTTATACGCAATTGTGCGCAAAATGAGTAATTTTTCTGGCGCTTGAGATTGTTGATTTTGGCCAAGACCGTCAGGTCGAGACAACAAATACAGTCGAAGTCGCCATTTAAGCACACATTTTGACACAAATACAAACAACATATTTTCTACAACGGAAAAAAAGGAATTATGTAAATAAAATTATAGAAATGAAATCAAAACGACCAAAAATATCACATAGATCAAATAAATTTGTCATATAATACAACTAACATTGGCACTGTCAATGCTATTTTTGAAGACTGCGGGTAAAGTTTATAAACCGAGCCGTAGGTAAGGTTTATAATTGCCCAAGTTCTGCAAGGGCACTTCCTTAACAAGGTTTAAATACTATTTTCCCCAACCGGCAGAATTTTGTTGCAAAAAAGGAAAAAAGATTCATATTTCTGACAGACAAATTAGGCGATTTTGATTTCGACACTTGAGAAACTTCATATGTCATAAAAATCGCTTGGTATACTTTCTGCCCTAGGAGAAAAAAGTGAACTTTCTCAAAAATTTTTTTCACTGTTACCAGTGTAACAAGAAAATGTTTTTTCACGCTGAAAAAATGCTAGAGTTTGCGTATTGATGGTGATGTGTTTGTAAGGTAGTTTTTCTAAAAAATTTGTTACGTTTTAGAAAGTAAAAAATGTAAGTGTGCTTTGACCACACAACAGATATAAAACTTCTATTACACTATTTTATAAAAACATATTAATCGCGGGAATCGAATCCGGAACACCATAGAGGTCGAGGTCGGCTTATAAATTATTAAATGTACATCAAAGTAAATTAATTAAACCGACTTCTATACATTGATATGGGATTAAGTACCTGACACTGACAACTAATAGTATTCATTAATTTGTCAAACTCTATTTGTTTATATTGATGTTGCTCCATTGTAATTCCACTCATCAATTTTATATCTTCCTTTCTCTTTCGCGTTAAAGTTTAATTTTTAAAGCATTTGACGTGAAAAACAAAAGATATAAAATCAATTAATGGAATTAAAATAGATTCACGTGACGCTAAATTTGAACTTGAAACAAAATCGCCCCCATAGAATGTTTACCTAAAAAATTTTCAAATGTTTTATTTTATTGTTTCGAAGTAGGCTTTTAGTACTAACATTTCGCAATGCCACAAAAATGTTGATGATAGCAACAGAACAAGAAACTCACAAATTTCATAATTCTCCTATTTTCTAAATTGCGGTTATTTCTGTCAATAGATAGATAGATCAATTGTTTTTTATCAAAACGTCAATTTTTTGAGAGAAGAAAAACAATTAAAAACATTTTCTAGTATTACTTCATTGTTTAACAAATTCAAATGTAATTATAATTCATTATTAAGTTAAAAAAAAAACAGGTAAAATTTCATTATATTCTTATTAGATTTTATAATTAACTAATATCTTCAACTAAATTGATTTATTTTTAGCACATAATGAAATTTTACCTGTTTTCTTGCAACTCAATAATTAATTATCATTGCATTCGTATTTGTTGAAGGGGATAGAAATTGCGGTGAATGACCCTTGAGATCAAAGAAAATTGCTTTTGGCAATAGATTCCCCTAATATAAAGCTGGCATTTCATCAATTTTTCTTAGAAATTATACAGCTTCGTAAATCGCAACTTCCGAGTTATCATAATATGTTCTATCAAAACTAAAATCCATATTTTTCATGTATGTATAGAATAAAAAACATATTATAGTATTTATAAAATCGAACAATAAAATGTTAAACAAAAATATGAATTGAATATCTTTTGTGTAAATATTTTTTTGCTATAAAATTCCCTTTAGCCAATATTGTTGAAATTACATATGGAAGCTATATTAAATGTTGATATTGCAAATATTCATTCATTCATATTCAATTGAGTGACTTTCAGATCTGCACAAAACGCACACATAAGTGGACAGATAGAAATATATTTTTCTTACAGAATATAAAAGAACAAAATCATACATAAAATATTATGCTTGCTATGCAAATTATAATGCAT
The DNA here is from genome assembly GCA_030264575.1 of Tachinus sp. AB-2021. Classification (NCBI taxonomy): domain Eukaryota; kingdom Metazoa; phylum Arthropoda; class Insecta; order Coleoptera; family Staphylinidae; genus Tachinus; species Tachinus sp. AB-2021. The sequence continues at coordinate 11,872 of JARJEC010083713.1, read as the reverse complement.
TATGCATTTATTGCACTCCGGCATTGCTAAAGGAATATTATATTTATAAATAAAAAATATGATACAAGTTAGTTTCTACAAGATAGGTAAGTCGAAAACAATATAACGTGTAAAATAGACCATACACCCTTAGTTTAGCCCATCAGTTCTGAACAGACCAAAGTGACAGTTCGATCTCACAGTCGTGATTCTGATAGCATAACTGTCAGAGAAGAAATTAGAAATATAATCCGATAGAACGAGCAGAACTGCGGTTGCATGCAAAGTTTGAAGAACATAGGTTATGTGGATGTCAGAAATTTCAAAATAATAAATGATGCATTTTTTGACTACCAGAAATATTCATTTCAAGTCTATTTGAAAAACATAAAAATCAGGAAATAAGTAACACCCAAAAAAAACATATTTCAGTTTATATATTTTTTAATTTGTTCTAAACTTAATTAAAACAAATATTTTTGCAAGTGAATAAGTTTTCACGAGAAGGTAATCGACATACAACTCGAGTTAAGTACCATAATTTATCTACAACCACAAATATGTAAAATTTTTGAAACGAGCATTTTTATGTAACAATTTGTAACTGAAAATCACATATTTTACTAAAATTTTGCGTTTAACTATCAACATTTTACATACTAAGGTTGGTTTCACTATTGTAATTCCTTGTAATTTATTGACAAATTATTTTATTTTATCGGTAGATTATATTTTTAAATGATGATTATTTGATTTCTACGCATAATAATGATTTCAGACAATTATTTTTCACATGATAGTAAGGTTACAAATAATTGTCATTTATATTCAATTTGTTTATTATTCTAATATACTTAGATTTTGCTGTAATCTGACCATACCGTAAGTAATGTCATTTGTAAAATTATATTTACTTATGAAGTTTGCTGTAGAGTAAACGTCAATTTCGCTAGTGCTTGTAGATAAAATTATTTATGTATATCAAATTAAACAAGCTCTACTGCACAGCGCGTTAGAAACAATTAGCCGCGAAGAAATAATTATTAGTGCAATTTATATTCATTTAATCTTCACCTGAATGCTCCCTATACGTCTCTCTCTATCAATTGCCTCCCTATTTTATAATCTCCCATTTAATTATAATCTTACCGTCTTACTTGTTGCGCGGCTTGTAAATGATCAAAAGACTCACCTGAAACAAAAGAGAGAAAATTATTAATTGAAGCAGCGAGTGCGTGCCGTTAAGATGTAATCAGGTACAATAAAATAAACAAGAGTTAATGACTTCTTGCACTAGCTTTTGCAAATCTGTGATTACGTAAGGAATTGACGATATTCGATCGGATTTACAACCGCTATTAAGCTTTCAAATTGCATTATTTAATTTCCTAAAATATGACCACTAATTAATTTTAACATTTCAATCACGTATCACAAATCATACAAACAAAGTAGTAAATCTTCATTACAGTCATTATGTAAACCATAAAGAAAAATCTCAATTATTAGATTGTCTTTTACACACTTTACATGGAGCATTCGTAAAATATTTTGTAAATAATATAAAATTATAGTTTTCTTTCTTGCGTATCTAGCTCATGTTTGCAATACATTTTTTGTAGACAAAGAAAACATCTGAGTATTGTAGTTAAGAACGATTAATCTTTAAAAATAAAAAAAAAACAACAGGTTTATTACTAGTACTGCTACAAAATAAAACCAAATAACATTTAAATTGAATTCAATCCAAATACGTAACAATCACAAACATATTTACATACACGTAGTTAAGGTAATCCTTTATAACTCAACCAACTTAATAAATTAGGTTGGAATTCCCGAATTTGCAGTCCGGATGTGGTTTTACTACATGCTTTTATTGCTTATTTAAATTCAGAATATTTCTACTGCTGCACCAACATCATTAACAAATGCATAAAAAAATAAAAATAAATGGAGATGGAAAAAACTTCGGAACTGATCTTGGACTATATAAACAGTTATTAGGCAAAGCACGCTTGGCCTGCACAAAAACTAGAATATTTATTGGAGCAGCCAGAACCCACTTTCGAGACTGAAAAGAAATAATCCGAGGCAAACTTATAACATAACACAAATACTTGTAGAAAAGCTGTCAAAGGCGAATCACACAAAATTATTTCTTACAAAATTATCACTCAATACTCAAAACAAAGTACGAGGGTGGTCTGAAAAATTTCCGATCCCACAAAGATAAAATTTATTTTTATTTTTCAGCATAATCCCCTTGCAAAGCCACACACTTCTTCCAGCAATTCTCAAACTTCACCAAACCCTCCAAATAGTTAGCGTATTTGTAAACAAAATAGCTATTTTTGATTTCTTTTCAGCCATTATTCCAATAGCAGTCAACTATTTTGATTGCATCTTTATTTCGGTGTTTAATGATGTAGTCATGTATCGTCTACACTGATTAAACTACGCCAATGGAGCGTTGATAATATTTCTTCAAACATGGTTTTTTGTCTAGACTGTCTAGAATGATAAAATGCGGCACCCAAAGCTCGGACAGCTTTCTCATGCCAAAATGTTGATTCAGTACGCGATAAACACGTTTATAGTCTCTGCAATCTGTTTCACTTTAATTCGACAGTTGTCCAGTATCATTTGGTCAGTGCTTGCAGTTTTTGGGCGTCTCGACCGTTATTAGTTTTACAAGCTGGCAGGGTCACGTTTAAATTCAGCTGCCAAAATTTCACGGTGGTAAATGATAGTGCAAAGTCTCTATATACGGTGTCCTACTCGTCTTTGATTTGTGTTGGCGTATTGCCTTTTAAAACCAAATATTTTATACTCGATTTTCTCCATTTTCACGATAATACTCACTTAAACAACTATCAAACAAAATCTACTATCAAAAATGCATTAAATCATAGTGGTAGATTAACAAAAGATGCAGATTTCCTAGATTTAGTAGATGAATATTACTGTATACATGTTTATGTCGGAAACTTTTCAGACCATCCTCGTATATAAGTCGAATCAAATGTCAAAAGCTTAATTGATTATAGCACACTGATCTTAACAAGCACATGCGTACATTGGGTATAGAAGAAGACTATGCCGCGGATGCTTCGACAAAAAGACTCCCAGCATCTGCTGTACAAATGAAAGGCATATAGCATGCAGCGCATAATTCAACATATGCTAATTACTAATTGCTAGCCCAAAAAGAGTTTAAAATACTCGCAAAACCTCTTGGACTTCATAGAAAAGACAAAAACCTCTAAAGGTATAAGAGGGGAACAATATAATCACCAAGATCGCAATGCAGAGCCGCTTGATACAGCACTTTATAAAAGAATTAAAAAACAAAAGTCACAGAAGACAAAGTAAAAGAGGAGAGAATCAAAATGAAAACAGTAAAACATTTACGGAAACAATAGTGCAAGCAAAATTGCACAATAGAAAGAGAAGAAAAGAATTGCTCAAGGGCAGCAGAATAAGTTGACAAAACAATTTTTAAGTGATTTATACGTCAATTCAAGATTGACAAAATCAAAAATTTCAAAATAAAATATAAACTAGAAGGCAATTCAAGAATTTTTCTAGAAGTAAAACTTATAAACTTAAGTCTACAAAAAGGAATGCATCTGGATTCAATAGCAACAAAAATATATCAATAATAAAATACTAAAATTCTATAAATGCGGTGATATACAAGAGCTATGTGATACACAGTATGTAGATAGTGTGGACAACAAAATATACTGCAAACTGTGTAAGAACAATATTTTATTTATGCAGCTGCGCCCAAGATTTCCAAATTTGGCAACAATAAGTTATGGCAATTGGCAATTATTTTAGCATTTTTTACGATATGTACTTTTACTGTTAGTGTTAAAACTACAATGGCAAAAAACCGACTCATTTTTAGTTTATTTTGAAATACCTAACGTTATTTGCAGATCAATGGTTTGCAATCATTGTCTATCTTAGACAAACCTCAAAGCTTCAGTTTGGCATCAATTCCATCAAACATAATCACGCAATGAACCAATAAACGTTGTGAACGATCAGTTTGGAATCATTCGTCATCAGTCAATCTCAATTAGAACCATGTAATGAATTAGCATAAGAAAGATCATATTACACTAACTAAAAACTTGTACACTTTCAAATTCACGCCATCAATGTAGCAAGGAAAACAGCATCAGATGCTAAATCTAAAAGACAATCATAGACATTAATAAATTTTAAAAAACTTCATATTTTTGAAAGCACTAAATAATAATGTCTCTGTCGCTACTTAGGTAATTAATTGCTTGGGCTGTATAAAATTCCACGCCAGTCGTTGATCCATGCTAGTTTCAGTCTCGTTGTGTTGTGTACCTACATTTTTTGGACTTTTATCGCGGCCGATAAAATAAAAGCAAAGGCAAAATATGTTGTACCTATGAGTGATAACAAAACTGCCAAGTTTGCAACTGTACAATAAATAGAAATCACAAAAACTTGTCAAATCTATTTGATCTACAGTATCAAAATCATGACGCCCAAAGAGTTGCTTCGTCTTTGACACTTGCAAGCCAGTTACTAGCATCGTTTAAATATTCCCTTTTGATGCTGGTATTTGCTAGCACTTGCATGAGAGGACTCTACTGGCACGCCGATGGCTGGCAACATGTAGTGTAGCCAAAAATAACGCATTAATAATCAAAGATCATATACACACATACTATCACGCTACTGAAAACCTCCAGGTCAATAAGCAGATGAGTAAAACCCAACAAATACAAATACTATGCTATAAATTATTTCACAAGAAAATACCAAACTATATCGGTTTTTCTAAAATATCGAATCACTTCCAGATCATTTTGCAAAGAAAATTTGTGGATGTGTTATTAGTTGCTCTTAAAATGTTCTGCACATATCACAATTCCAAATTTTCAATAATGTTTGAATCCGGCCTAAAAAATTGACCTAATTTGTAAACAGTCTGGCGTGACTAGCTATTTTTATAATATACATTTAGAAAGAAGTTTGTGTTTAAAATTAAAATATATATATAAATATATAAATATATATATATATATATATATAAATATATATATATATATATATATATTTATTTATTATATATATTTCTGCTTAAAGAAAAAAGCATATTCTTTTAATTCCCTTTTGGTGTATATGGTTTTAATATCTAAATTGGCATATTGAAACTATTTATTTAAAAATATGTAATTATCCAGAATACGCGCAATTACTCCTATAATATAAAATTATACATAAAGTCAAGATGTTAGATACACAGCCTATAAAATTTGCTGAAGGTCGAGGGTTCAAATCTTGACCGAATAACAAACTGCTCTAGATCATCGGGGTGGTTCAATTGACTGTAAATTGTTGATCCCATTAAAATTCTGCCTTCACAAACCATGGCCTTACTAAGATTATGAATATATAAACAAACAAAAATTCGAATAAATTAATTTAAGTTTCGGTTTTCATTCCTTTATATTATAAGTAACTAAGAATAAAAACATTTCAGTAAACTTTTTTCTGTAAAGTACAACATTTAAAAAAGTAAAGATTTACATCAAATATATTTTCAGCTAGTCGTCTGAAATATTTAAATAAATGAGGAAAAAGCACATAATAATATTATGATAAGTTCAAGAGCGTCGCTCCAGCTGCATTGTGTGGTGCAGAACAATGGCGATATATCTCACACAACATGGGCATTATATGGTGTCAAGGGCGTTTCAACAGACTGCTCTCTAGATATGGGTCTATTTATAAGCTGAAACGTCTGATCACCCTATATTTAGTAGGTAATCAAATTTTCAGTAATTAGTCTAGCATTCAATTGTTCCGAGTGTTTCTATAAACAGGACGTATTTGTATTTTTGCCACAAAAATAATTTAAAAGTTCTTACGTTTATTTTCTTTAAGCTGCTTTTTAAACAATTTTTATACAAGAAATGCTTGATCCAATTGCTGAATGCAGCAAAATTAAAAATAAAAATAACATTTTCAAATTCTCATTCATGATAAAATCATCAGGTAAGTATTTCAAGTTAATCCTTTAAAAAGTAGAAAGAAACTCAGTTGATCAAAATAAAGCATAAAAAATTCAAAATTTTAAACTTCTCAACTGAAATTCAATATTACCCATTACGTATTAAAACAAACAAATTGATTTTTGATAATTTTGCAATGTGTATAATCTAATTTAATGAACCGATTAATAAGTTACAATTGGTTATTTGGCCAACGTCATCGAATCAATCAAATTCAGCGGCCCCTATACAGATTAGTGCGGATGTTGATAGAAATCGAGAAAAAACTCCGATTGACCGGAAATAAGTAGACGACGAAATTACTCTCTGAATTGGGTTGGCGGACACGGCGAGAACGTTTCTTTTCTACTTTTTGCAGATTGTAATGTTCACACAAATCAATATGAGGAAACTGTATACCGACCAGACATATCAATTATCTTTTCACTCAATATTAACATTGTATATGATAGATATATTGGATATTATTTTACATTAAAATTATACTTCTTCTTTCAAAAGCAGCTGGATTAATATCAATTTTCTTTCAAATCAAAAATCAATAAGCTCTTTTATGCAGATATTTATATTTATTGCTCTCTCTTCATATTTTCAGGTAGCTTACTGAAAGTTTAATGCGATCAAAGAATTTAATTTCATATTCGCAATTTTTGATATTGCATTAATCGGAATAAATTGGATTTGCGTAATGAAATTAAAAAGACATTATATTAAGTTGAGAAGTTGAACGTATAGATCAATATTATATTACATTAATGCATTATGTATCTTATCTTTTTTATATGACAATTACTTTTTGTTGGAGATAAAATGCTGCTGTAAAATAATACTAGTCATTTCAGTCATTTTAAATGAATTTTTATTTCCGCTTTCTGCACGTTGACATAGTTCATAATTGTATGAAACGAGAAAATAAGTGCGGTCTATTAGTTTAAAAAACTGCACGGAATTAAAATTTGAAAGTTGCGGGAAAGTGTTGCAAAAATAAAAACTACTAGATTTTAAACAATAAAATTGTATTCAACGTGTTTATTAGGCCTCGGTATAAAACTATTTTCGGTTCTATTGCTATATTTTAGTGTGCGCGTAATATCTTCATAGCAGATCTAAAGTTATTTATAACCCACATACATATTTTCTTAACCTAAAAACTCAAACCTCCAAGAATCGAGTCTCGTAGGGTCGTAGTAATTTGCATCTAAATTTATACTGATTCAGTTTTCTAAATTTCATCATTCTAAATTTTATAAGATTCAGTTTGTGAATGTGATTAAATGTCTTATAATAGTTATTTATGTATTAAACAAATAGATTATAGCGCGAAGAAATGTTTAAAACCCAATAGCGCCAGAATCTAATTTATGCCCGCGATATATTCAATGTTTTATTTTATTTTAAAATCATTATTTATAATTGATTTGATTTAAATGACGTCATAATTATTGGGATTTTTATAAATATCAGGATTGTTTGTGTACCCTTGAATAATATCAGCCAAACTGCACCCGCATTTGTGCCAATAAATAATATTATATAATAGTGGCAAAATAAAATATAATGTATTTTTATACAACTTGTTATTTTTATTTCAAACCAAAGTTGTAGGTTTATAAAACATCTATTCATTTGACTTTAAGTAGAGAAGCCAAGACAAGGTCATGATTAACATGATTATATTAAATGAAAGAAACGATTTCTTAAAGTCATATCTATGGATGAACAACAAACAACTTTTCAAAACTGTACTTATGTAGAGTAGTAAATTAAACTATTATTATGAAAAAAATCATGTTTTAAGATACCCATACTTAATTATCGTTTATTAAAAATGTTTTTATAAAAGACCCTTTCTTCTACTCCGAGTTTGTATTCATGATGAGTAAACTCTAAGTAGTATTTGAATTTGTTGGGTTTTACAGAACTGACCATCGAATTCAAGGTCCTTGAGCCGTGTTTATGTAGGAATGTGTGTGTTAAGTTAAGTTAAGTTAAGTTAAGTCTAGTTGAGTTGAGCTGAGCTGAGTTGAGTTGAGCTGAGCTGAGCTGAGTTGAGTTGAGTTGATTTGACTTGAGTTGAGTTAAGTCAAGTTAAGTTAAGTTAAGGCTTATTACTCCACAAATTTGCCTCTAATATCTAAAACGTCATTAATTGTTTCACAATGACATATGGAACCGGTAGGAAAGGGTATGCGGGTACTCATTCAAGTGCTGACAGTGCCTAACGTTGTTCAACTTTCGCAAACATACCTCATCGGCCGTGTTGGATCTGCCACCCCGGCAGTTTATAATTATATTTGTTTTCCTTTTTATCAAAATTAGAAAAAAGTCTAGCCGATATTTGAAACTGCAAAACTAACCTAGTTATAGTAATTTAAAATTATTTACAAAACATAAGAGACAATTGATACAAAAATTGAATCATAACGCCCAATCTGTCGTAATCCTAAGATCAAGCATTGATAAATTTGTGTATTTTCAAAAGGATGCCCACTAAGAGATGGCTCAAACTGTATATAATCAATCCATTCAATACCAAAATTTAAAGCCATATACTAACTATCTTTTAGAAAAAAAAAGAAAACAAAGTGTATTGTTACTGGCACAATGAGGGCCTACTACTAGCACTACCTTTAAAAAAACTATATGAAAAATATGCAAGAAATAGTATATTTCTTTAAACTCAATTTGCTTATAAACAAATTCAATATCATCTTCTTCTTCATGTGTCCTGCTTGAAAGTTAGCAATCATCATGGTTATGTTTATTTTCGATACTGCGGCTCCAATCAGGTCTTTAGAGAAACAATCGCACCGCTCCTCTTAACAACGAGTCAATAGAAAATGTAAAAGAATACATATATTTAGGTCATCTCATTACACTCGGTAAAAATAATCAAACAATAGAAATTTCAAGGCAAATTAGACAGAGTTGGGCCGCCTTTAAAAAACTGGGACATATTTTGATATAGGATTCAATTCGCGTGTGCCAATAGTAATAAGTTATTAAATGAAAACATTGGCTCTAACAAAGGTAAGCGCTGAAAGGCTTAGAGTCACAGAATATGCAATGGAACGAGGAATGCTTGATATAAGCCTAAGAGAAAAATTAGGAAATACCCAGAGGAAGTAAAGTTACCCATGTTATTTATCGCATAGTTCGTCTCAAATGGAGCTAGATAGAACGTCTCGCAAAACAAGAAATATCGAGGTGGTCAAGTAGAACGACCCATTGGCGCCCAAGAACCCAAAGAAGCGTAGAAAGACGTCAAAAGAAATGATCGAACAATATCAAGACTATCGCTAAAAAACAGCGGCACCAAATGGCACAAAACATGAAAGATATGGAAACAAAAAGAAAAGCACACGTCCAACAGTATACAATGACAGGCTGAAAGAAAAGAAGAACACGATAATCTATTTTTAATCACGATTATAGAAGATATTTCTCATTTTGAAGAAGGCCAATTTAAAGTCTCTATTCATGAGCTCCGCTGTCTGGTGGTTGTAATTTGTTATCCGAGTACCTAATATTTGTTTTTGGTGATTTTCAATATAGGTATTATCAATAATAACTTTGAGGAATAATTATGTATTCGGTTTTCTTAAGAATTTGACATCCAGTCTATTGAAATCTCATTTATTTTAAAAACAGAAAGACGTTCAACGTTCTACACACACGGGTTCCTATCGAGTTGCAGGTCTTACATTCAACATTACAGTAAAACCTCGATATAACGGACTAATTGTGGTTAGGGGATGTCCGTTAAAGTCAAAGGTTAGTTATATAAAAATAGGTTTAAAACAAATCAAAAAACTTTTTTTTAAATACACTGTAGATAGATATAAATAATTGCACCTCATAATATAAATAATATCATACAGTAACTTCTGATAAGATATATAATTGCATTGCCCACATACATTTTGCCCCTTTTACCTCATGGTAAAAATTCAACAAAACAAAATACTAATAAATTATAAAAAGAATAATTCTATTTAATTCGAATATATTGTGAGGTAACTAAATGACTAATAACATATTTAAAATAGTGAAAGAAGAAAGATAAACAACAATTAATTTTTGTCTGTTTTGTATGTTAAACATACAAGTCATACAACCCATTCAATTCAATTATTTATGTCTTTCTAATATGCTGTTATAAACACACAATTACATTTTATGAGGTTCATATCCGTTAGAAACTAGGAAAATAGGCCTATTTACAACTTCGCACATAACTGATTGATTCAATTGCTTAGTTAAAGAATATTGGTATAAAATATTCCTTAATTATGCAATTAAAACTATATGAATAATTATTCCAACGCTACATAATGCACTCGTTTTGTTCAAAATGACATTATAAATTCAAAATACTTTCTTGTTTGTAAAATGCATTAGCCCGAACGTTAAATTATTGTCCATCGATTATTCAAGTATGCCGCTTCCCGGTTACACTACAACATAAATAATGGCTCGTGACAAATTTATACATTCTTCCTAATAAATTTACTACTTTATCCTTTATCCTAGCCATCGTGAAATTAACATAGCGCTGCAAAACGTTCTTAATGACTAACTTTAACTACACTCAGATCGACTTAATGGTCCTAATACTCAATCTAACATACATTATATCTATATATTATTGCAGATTACCGCATATCGATTGGCTCGGTTCAATAAACAGTAAAAACTTAGTGGAAGTAGTTTAAGTTCAACAAAGTCTGACGTGAAGATCAAGAAAGTTTTTGACTTTATTTTACGTTCTTATCCAAGAATGGGTCCACAATTCTATTTAATATTAATGCATTTTTTATAGATATATGATAAATTTTTTTATATACTTGACTTGAGTGAAGACTAGATATAAATTTTCCAACATCAATAAAATTTTATATGAAACGTGTAAGCCTTTTAACAAATACAAATTTGTTCACTTTATCAACTGAATCAGATTAAAACATACTAATCAAACTAAATTAAATAAAGAAAAACCAAGATTGTGATGATAAAATAATTGTTGTCGGTTAACATCTTTATAAAATACCTTTACGATAAGTAATATACATTTCCTGTCTGATACCTTTCATTACATTTTATTTTTAAAATCAATGGATGCGAATCGAGGATGTGTAATTAAAGCATCTCAGTGCATAATTACGCCCTTCCTTTAATTAAAGTCGAACAGCACGATCAACCCCGCTTTCTGAAGTAATCGTGTCTTAAGGTTAAACTAGTGTGAAGTGTTAGTTAGGATTAACTTCGATTTACGCTTGAAATTTTCTCGCGTACATCTTGAGGTTTCCGGCTTATACACCTGTATGTGTATATCTCTATCCATTCGTAAGGATCTCAAATGATCCAGGATGTACCTGACCATTTAAATCGATACCTAACGGTTATACAAATTTATTATCGTCGGGTAGTCATTTTTTTTCTTATTATTATCGTTCCGATCGACTTGCAATGAGAAAATAATTATCCACGGCAAATGAGAATGCGGCAGTTACTAACAAAGAGCCGTGTATAAATTGGAATATAAATTACAAGCTTATTAAGAATTTAAATACTATTTATTGAATATGTGCTATTAGTTAGATGCGAAATATGTCTACTATTTTATTAATCATCCATTTCACAAATAACATTAATAAACTTATACTAATATTAAATTATGAAGTATGTTGATTGACTATCAACGGTTCTATTTCCCATTGAAAATTTATAGATTTTTGGGTTTTGAAGAATAAAGCTTTATTTGCCTAATATCTTTTTATACTTTTAATAAATACATAGTAAAATTATATTATATGCTTATATTT
>JARJEC010083668.1:0-10299 GCA_030264575.1 Tachinus sp. AB-2021 | reverse complement strand
TTTTATGTTTTCTAACCTATGACAGATGCCCATTTGAGCAAATCAGTATGAATGTAAACAATTTGTTACACCAAACAAATTTGTTTGTAGTAGATTTATGTGAGCATGACTACATTTTGTTTAAAATATGTATACAGGGTGAATCATAATTAGGTGTAAATAATTTAACCAATTTTTTGTTGTTAAAACAATGCAATTATCCTAATATACCTTAGTATATAAATGCTTTCTTAAAAAGACAGGGTGCTAAAATAAATTCTACTTGTGACTAATTACGCTCCACTAAAAGCGTAGAAATGATAAAATTATTTGTTTTTCTTGTATTTAATTCTGTTTCCAAAATTTAAACAAAAAAAACTGATGTACTGATATTTTTTTTTCTGAAAAGCAAAGCAGCAAAAACTGAAAAATCAAAAATTGTTTAAAATTTTTTATTGTTTCATAAATTGGTAATTTTTATAAAAATCAAACTGGAAAAAAGTTTTGTTATTAAATAACTTTTAAAACACACCATTTTTTTAAAATTTTTGTTTACTTTGTTTATTATAAAAAAAGTCAATAGTAATATTGTGGACACTTAGGAGGAGAAATGGAGAGAAAAATAAAGGGATAGGAACATTTTTAAAAAGATTTAAATGATAACTCAATTATCTCAAGTCTTAAGTCAGTTTTATTAATAATTAAATGATGATTAAATATTTTAAATCATTTTGTTTTCAATTTTAAATTATCAATAATAAAAAGGTGACTTATTTGATTTAAGAGGAATGACGGCGTGCAGAGTAATTTTAAAGGAACGCAGCGGCAGGAAATCAGGTAGCAAGCGTAGTCAAAAAGTTTATTTCCACTACTACAAATATGCTCTATTCTTTACAAATAAAATGAGACAGTCAAAAAATTTGCTTGAGAGGGAATATTAGCTAAGGCGGACTTTCTTTCTATCTTATACAGGTGCATATTTTATTTTGTTATTAACTTGTTTTTTGACCACTATTCAAACTAATATTTGTACTATTTTGTAATGAAATGTTGATGCAAATATTATTATATATTAGAGGATCTGGCACACTAAGAAGAAACCATGCACCCTTTTATAATGACTTATAGCTAAAAGGGGCTAATAATAAATATTTTGGTATATAAATAATGTAAATAATTATAAATGGTTTTTATACATTTTTATTTAAATTATAAAATCTTTACTTGTGAGTAATTTATTAGATTCCAGAGATTGCAAGAAAACCAATGGAATGAAATAAAAACGAGTATACATATTATAAACATTAAAAATGTTACATTGAATAATGAACGACGAATTTTATCGATAGTATTTTTTACATTATTCAAGTTGACAATAGAGTATAGCTTTTTGTATTTTATTCACTTTTTTTTAAACTGTGTTAATTAGGAGATTTAACACTAACAAGCAGTGCTTTATAAATAGAAATTAACTATTTGGTTTAAAATACTTGAAGTTAATTTTTTACAAACACCATAATATTTTACTTTTTCATTAATATATTATGTATGTTATATTATAATATTGTTATTACTATTTTTATGATTATTATCATATATGAATGGTTCAAAGTAACTTTAGAATTAATAATAATTATAATACACAAACAAAATAATTTCTTATTACACTAAAACGATAAGATTCTTTATATCAACAATAAAACAAAATATTATATTACAAAACAGCTACCTGCAACGGGAAATCGATGTATGTTACACAAATGATAAATAAATTTACCTATATGATAATATTTGCACACGACGATTTTATATTTACTTATTATATTAGAATTTCACCATAACAACAATCAACTGGGAACTGTCAAGAAATGTTTTACAGCAGATGGTTGTAACAGCATTTCATATTTTTCCTATTGTTCACTACTAATTGCCAAATAGTCTTTGTATATTGTTGTATACCATGTTGTATTGCTAGTACAGTAATTATTTTTGTACTCAATATACTTTTCACTAAATTTTTACAGCTAGTGTAATTGCATCTTGTACAAAATCTCACCAAATCTAGATGCTGTTAATTTATTTCTTCTATAATGAAACCATGCTTGGCATTCTCTTTGCTGTTTAGTTTTATTTTGAATTTCGTCATGTTGATTTACTTGACATTTCAGTTTGTCCAAAAACATATTTTTTTGCAACTCCATTTCTTCTGAGCTAATATCGGGTTTATTGCAATTACTTCCATAATCTTTATCTTGCAGTGTTATAGATTGCACAAACAATTTTTTGGGAAGCATCCTTGTTGCATTGCGTCATATGTCTTTGTTCAAGTCTTTTCAAAAACTCCGGGACTTCTGTTGTTATTTAAATTTCATATGTACATAGAACATGCTCCTTTTGGTATTATGTTTCTTTTATACGATCTGCATTTAGTAAAATTTATGCTTTTGCCACCAATTTTGCAAATATGGAATTAAATTGTTCAACAACATTGTTGTACAGATAACAAATTAAACTTTTAGCATAATTTGCAATGTAGTTATTAGCATTCATCAGTTTCTCATATAAATTTGTCAGTTTTAAGTCGGAAAAGACATTGCATTCTTTATAATCTTTCTAGCAAAAATAAAGTAATTGTTTACATTTGGCATGTTTTCCAAGTATGTGACTACAACTGTTTAAAATATCCGCTTTAAGAACTCTACTATTGTATCGTCACATTTCAATTTTTTTCTGTATATTATAAGTTTTGTGATAGCTCCACGAAACCTCTATAAACTTGTTCGTAGTTTTCTTCTTAAAATTAAAGGCCCAGCTGAAGTATCTTTGGATAAATCACTTATTTTGTTGATATAATTTTAGAGAAGATGATTCCTGCATTCCACTTTTTGAACTTTTACTTGGTAATTTTGTTTGAAAGTACTACTACAATCACCATCGGAATGCTGTTTTCAAATCCGGCTAATATTATATCGGCCTCCATACTAGTCGATGACCTCTAGTAATTTTGGTAGTAGTGATGTTCCTTTGGTGCTTCATTTATCAGTTCACTGAAATTGCATATGGTATAAAACTTGTTGCGAACCCCAAGAAATAGCACCTTTCTTGTTTCTACTGTTGCAGCACAACTGGATGATGAATTTTAAGCTCCAGATCTATAGGAACGTTTAGCCCAGGAACCACCGCACATTACTTTAATTAATGGATATCCATTCTTAATTCAGCCGCACTTCCGAGCAATTTCTTTTTCCTCCTCTATAGCCAATTGCATTGAGTACTTAGAGTTTTGTTGCCATGCATTTGATATTATATCATGCACCTCTTTATATTTTGTATTTTACATCGATGGCATATCCAAAGATGCGCAAAACTGTTCTAGTTGTGAATGACCTGCTTCTTTATTCATAATGCCAATAACTGCCGCATTATTGACGTCAACTGAATTGCCATCAGTATTGATTCATGTCGAATATCCACACATATCACATTTAAAAAATAATCTTGAGTTTAATCCTATTCTAATTTCTTTTTGCAATACCATGTTAATTAAAATTGCACCCAAAAGGTTATCCATGCGAATTTTACATTTTGATGCAATTAAAAAAGTTGTTCATATCTATTAATCTTTGTCCGTCAATTTCTAATATAGTTTGGTTTTTTGTTGTCTTGTCTACTTCATATTCTTGAATCTCCTGAAAACATTTCAGGAGAAATAGTTCCGAGTTCATTGTTTATGTGCTCCAATTGATCTTCTGTCGTCGACTCTTATGATGTAGAAGGTTGTGCATTATTTATTGCCAACTGGTTATCTGCCAGCTATAATAATATTTAAAATAATAAAAGATTGTAATATTTCAATGTAGAAATAGAAATGCCTAATGCAATGACAAGTAGTAAAACTATTATATATTACGTATAAAGAGTTGTAGGCTGAAAAGTTTTGTATTTATACAAGCATGATTTTTTTATTTAAATTTACAGGCAATAAAAAAATATACCACTATAAATTGTGACTATCACTTTGATAGAACTTTTTCTTTTTTCTCAATAAATTGTTAATTGTTATTAGAAACTAATAATTAAAACTGTCTTTTTTATTTGTAAGGCTCAATGTATCATTACAAAATATACAAATTTTAGTTAATTTGATAGTATCAAATTAACAATTACTTAAAAATAAACTTAGAAAACCCTAAATTTTTTTTTAATTGAAGAAATTGTAAAATGAATTTGTATTACTAATTATTATATCTTAAAATATGATTATTTATTAGAGAAACTTGTGTTTTCAACTAAAAGAAAACACAAAACGTAAAATCACCTATCAATGAAAGAATAAATAAAATATAAATGCCATACATGTCTGTAGTTATTATGATAATGTGTTACTAATTTATTTCATTTTAAATTTCACTTCCTCCATTTTTGTTACTTGTTTTATTTTTGCCGTTTTGCACTTAAGCGAAGACATGTCTTTTTACCTTTACGATGTGTAGGCTCCGTTTGATCCGCATTATTCATTTAAAACAAATTCACTACAGATAACACTACGATACAACACTAAATTATCAAACGAAAAACAAAATGTAGAAAACCTACATATATACTAGTAAGAAAATTAAAGTATAATGTATAGTATAGTGAGGAAATTAATCCATCCAATCACAGCATTGGCAGCATATAATACTAGTGCCAGTGTTTTGTTGCTAGATAGAAGCACATTCTTGCCCATTCATAGCTAAAATAATTTCAAATAAATGTGAATTTGTGTTAAACGATTTTGTAATTGTTTTAAGACATTTTACCGTTATAAAGAAATATAATAATATTGTAATTAATCTGTGCTTTTATGTAAAAAAATCGACTAAACCGAATGCTAACTGGATTTTATTGCATGTTAAAATAAGTTTAAAAATTTAATATTGAACGTCTCTTAGGCATAGAATTAATTATTTACAGAATTTAAACAAAAATCGATTTGATGAAAATTGACACCACAATTGTACACCAACTGTGAAGGTAAATATTAGCGTGCCGTAATTTCTCCTAAATCATTTTAATTAACAAATTGGTGGTGTTGGCAATTCTTGCAAATGTCTAATGAATCTATTATCTAATTCTCCAAACTCTGCAGTGACTTCAGCACCAATCATGTTTACCGCTGCTGTTTTGGCGGGTTTGGGGATTGTTCTGTTGAGATCTTAGGCATTATAGAATCCAAAGTATATTTCAAACTGGTTGCAGGTAGGTAAACAAAATAAAATTTCAGTTTTATATCAAACTAGCCAATACATCAAACATTATAATATAATGATTTTTATTAGGATATTTATAGTTATTAAATAAAATTACAATGACATTACTCCATGTAGTAAAAATGATTAAAAAATTACTTTGGGTGGGGTTCGAACCCGCAACCTTTAGATTACATGTCCAACACGCTGCCAGTTGCGTCACCGATTTTGGTGACAGGAACTGGTGTTATGTTTTACCTAGTCTGTCGAAGTGAATCTTTGAATCATTCATTACATTATTTATGTTATACATATATAAATATTGTGTGAATGTCTATTTTGAAAACAATACACATGAAAATTTTGGCGGCGACCGATATTATACGAGTACATATTGCAAATAATAATTTTCTTTGCAATTTAATTTACTATATGAAGTATGAAGCCTAACATCGAATTAGAATATTTCTAATTGTTAAATAATTACAATGTCATTACTCCATGTAGTAATAACGGATTCAAAAATTGACCTCGGGTGGAGCTCACACCCACAACCTTTAGATTAGATTTCTAACACGCTGCCGGTTGCGTCACCAAAGTAGGTGGCCGGAACTGGTGTTATATACCACCGCGTCGGTCAAAGGGAATCTTTGAGTCATTCATTACATTATTTATACCAAACATCGTAAATTAAATATAGGCATTAGTATTGACGTCTAAGGGTCATGCAACTTGTCGTTCAAATTCCAAAGTTTTTTTAGCATTTAGCTTTTTTGCATACTGTCGTTTTCCAGATTATTTATTTTCTATGTTATGGAAGCTTTCTTAATATTCCGATGTACATAAATGGATGAAACGAATGTTATGGTTTTTTTAATAGACAGGGAGTCTAGAAAGTCCCTCTTGTTTTTAAATATCTTGAGAGTTACGCATTAGATCGCAAAAACACAAATTACGTTTTTTCAATATCTTTCTATAAAAGCTATCCTGATACCAAATTCGATTTTCCACCCCCACCCCCAGGGGATGGGAGTAACTTTGGAATTTGGATTTTTATTGCAGATACGGATTCTACGGAGAAAAATAATCAACTTTTGTACTTAATACTTTTCTTATTGCGTGATAGATAGCGCCGTAATCTACAAAAGAAAATTGAGTATTAAAACCGCACGCCTTGTTTACATTGTCATCTATCACCCAAGGAGAAAAGGGTTAACAAAAGTTAGGTATTTTTCCTGTAGAATCAAAATCTACAATACAAATTGAGGTTTATAAAGATTTCAAAATTCCCACCAAATCTCCCCCACCTAACTTTCTGTAAGTTTTTATCTTAAGATAACTCCCACTTTTTATTGCAGATTCTGATTCTAGGGAAAAAATTACGTAACTTTTGTATTTAACTCATTTCTGTAACCGAGCTGTGCTGTTTTTTACCCCAATTTTCTTTTGTCTATTACAGCGCTATCTATCACGTCACAACAAAAGTGTTAAGTACAAAAGTTGCTTATTTTTCTACATCCAAATCTGCAATAAAATATTGGGGTTTCTACTTAAGATTTGAAAGTTGCCCCTCTCTCGGTATCAAGTGGGGGAGGTTCGAATTTTTATGTCATGTTTTAATAATATTTTTTTTACAATTTTAAGAGTGCATTTTGGTTCGTTTTAATCCAACATATTGTTCTCGATATTTAATCATAATTTATGTAGCAATTTAAATTCTACTCGTATTGAAAATTATATACAATAACATCCTCGCATTTTTCAAGAAGTATTATGAACTTTAATTAAATTCTCTTAACATTGACATGATCATCTTTAATTGATTGATTATAATGAATAATTTTTATCTAATTTTTATATTACCAAACAAACAACGGCCTCCATTTTTATTTTATCGAAGCCTCTGATAATTTTATAAATTTAATATTATTTAAAATCCTGATCTTTCAGAAGTGAAATTTTTTTAAAAAATATTTTCTGTCAATTCTAACTTTTTATTACAGCATGATTTTTCAATTATGGTTGTAAAACATAATTATTGACATTTTTTTATTTGAATACCTTTAAAATTGAATTTATTTATTCCAAATTTCTTTACTCAAAACACAAAAAATAGTGTAAAATACACTTGTTAAAAGGTAACCGCCACTGCACTCGTCGTTTTGGCTATTCCCGCCAAGCTGGCAGAATGCTTGTTTCATTCATTTGAATTTCAATGTACTATTTTATGAATTTATTACATTAATTCTGAGAAATATTTCAATAACTTTGTTTTGAAACTAATTAGTCAATAGTACATTAAAACGCAACTGGCAGAATTGCCATCTGTCAAGTGTGTTTTATATAATTTTCTGTTTTGACTTATGGATATGTAATGGTAAAATACATATACCGGCTAATGTATACATTTACCAGTAAATGTACATATTCACCAGCTTGGTTGGTAAATGTGAGTTCGACTATTTACAGTATTTGTGTACTAATATAATATAAGTTTAATATAATATTTAAGTATATTCAAAACAGTTTTGCTAACAATTTGTATTAATTAACAAAATTATTTATGATTTTTAAATATATATTTATTTAAATTTAAACTAAATTTTATCTCAACTACATCGAAAATGAAACGTTTTGGCCAAAACTATAAGAAAAACGCAAGATACAGTTTTGGTTTCGGCTGATAATCGTGTTTTGTTTGGAGACTATTTTGTTACAACTTAGATTAATTTAATATTTTCAAATTTGACAGTATACATTAAAAACTACGTTATGGTTGTACAAATGTTCAACAATCAAACACTTATAATTAAACAAGAACAAACATAAATAATTAATCCGATTACACAAAACAAGGTAATTACTAGAACTCGGATTTATAAGTACCAAAAATTGTAAAATAAGTGCATAAATAAGCATAATATTTATTAAAAATAAGTTTATAAAGGGGCATAAAAATGTAAATATGCACAAAAACACAAAATAAGCTCTAAAAACATTAGTTTTTATTTAAGGTGACAAAATAACGAATTAATTAAAAATTAAAAACAAATACAACAAAAAATAAGCATTAAAATTACACAAACGGCAGCGAGTTAGAGATGTAACCTAAAGGTTGTGGGTTTGAACCCCAACAGAGGCGATTATTTTAATCATAGCATCGACGTTGTGGTAATGTAAGAAAACTCACCAAAACAGCAGTGGTAAACATGATTGGCATTGAACTACTTTTTCAGATTGATGTGATGAAAAATATCACTGCAGAGTTTGCAGAATTAGATGATAGTTTCATTGGACATTTGCGACAATTGCCAGCACCACCAATCTTTTAATTAAAAATGATTTAAATTAAGTAAGTCACTTTTTTTGTTATTATTGATCATTTAAAATTGAAAAATTATTTAAAATATTCAATCATTTAATGATTAATAAAACTTACTTAAAACTTAAGACAATTGGTTTATAACTGCAATCACTTATTTTAAAATTGAATTATGACTTATGATATACATTTTTGTGTTGCGATATCTTTCTTTGAAGATTACTTATTTTTGTCTTAATCTAATAAATACTATAAGTTCCTATGTATTAATACTACTATAAGTTCCTATCCCTTTATTTTTCTCTCTATTTCTCTTCCAATGTGTCCACAATATTACTATATACTTTATGAATTGAGCACGAAAATGCCATAGAAAATTTACTTTTATCGTAGGGCACTTTGTTGCAGGCATTGTTTTTTTATACAATATAATTAGTATGTGCAGAAGATTGAAAAAAAAATGTAACACAAATTGACAGTTTACTAAAAAATTCTGATGTTTTTGCAGTGACGAACCCAAGCAGGTTGAACCATTGCTACCCCCGGATGATGTTGTTGTTGGGGATTGTATAATCACGGAAAATTTTGAGGAAGGAGAACCTGATCAAACTTTGAATCCCAAAAAAAAGGTTTGGGAAAAATTGCAAGTGGATTTGAAAACAAATTCAAAATGCTTTGCTCAATGGCAAGGAAATAACTTAACGACAAAATCAGGTGGCAAACTACGTTCAAAGTCCCTTGCTGGAGTACCAATAAAATAATATGCAACTTTATTATATATATTTAAGTGAATTCGATTAAATAATGCACATACTTAAGATATTTTAATTTATTAATTTTTTTATTTCCTATTGAAGTTTTTGATCCATTTTAAACGATTATAAGTAATTTTAGTATAAAGATGACGATTTATATAGTATTTTGACAAGGAAGATGATTTCTGTATTTCCGATAGCATCGTCGTATTGGTCGGGTAATGTAGAAAATTTGGACCTTAGCTTCTGCACTCCAATATAACTGCACTAATCTGAATGTGAACGCTTAGGTCTGTTTACACAAGGCAAACATTCTACACTACCTATACCATACATCTGCAATAATCCATATGTGAATGATACTTAAGTGTTTCTAAAGTGTGCACTCGTTACTTTTTATCATTCGAAAAGTTTGAGTATCTCTATGAGCGACATTTTAACGCGTTAGAATTCATCATTTTACTCATGCAATTTGGGTTGCGTAATTGTGCTCAAAAACCAAAAGGCGGCAGCAAATTTATGGAGTATACCCGTCGTTCATGGGATTTCCGTACATACGCCACTTTTGGCTCGATTTGGCCTAGAGAAGGGACCGACGAAGCCGAGCCGCCAGGCGCCAGTTCTATTATACTCATGCAGACTAGAAAAAATATATTTAACAGTAAACAATAACAAATAATGGCGTACACTCTTAATGAAAAATTAAGATTATCTTTTTATTTTTCAAGGCCATTCTTTGCGCCAGATAAGGGATTTATTTTCTTTAAAATATCCCGATATTCAGATACCTTCCGTGTCGACGATATCAGCAATATTTACTTATTTATAAATACCAAACCCACCAGTAAATTTTCTCAGAAGACTACTGTCGTAGAATGGAATTTTATGAGACATAAGCGCTAGCCTAGCAAGCTAGAGGTTGTGGGTTCAAACCCCAAAAATGTGACCAATTTTAATCCCGCTTTCAATCCACTCGTGGTTCGGAAGTCACCTTATAAGCTGTTGTTCTCAT
>JARJEC010083657.1:0-22250 GCA_030264575.1 Tachinus sp. AB-2021 | reverse complement strand
GAAAGCACGTTAGAGCTTTTTGTCTTTATTTAATTAATTTATTCTTATATTGTAATGCTACTATGCAACCCTAGTAAGACCTAAAGGTACAATTCCACCGAGGCAACACTGAACGACATACGGCTTGAGATACTTATTTTCTAGTGTAGGCATGCGACCATGTGCCATTTAATAATGTCGCATGAGGAATTTTCCTACTCAATATATGTCGCACGATACGAGCCACACCGATTCGACCACATTTGGATAACGACGTCAATGCGTGAATGTCGCATGCTAGATGTTGCCAAAATGTAGCCTCAGTGGAATTGCGCCTTTAAAAAATTAGACCGAGATGGATAGCTATACTCGTGGTGGGCTGCATAATACACTTAATTTGCCTGTGAACTCTAAACTGACGTAACTGGAACAGGTAAGCAATGACGTTAGGGCTGTGTCTTTATTTATTGCATGGGTAATGTACACAGAAAAAGTTGTGCATCCTCTTTTACATTGTATTGTGCATCAATTTTATGCAGTGTATCCCTCATAAGATTTAATAAGTTAGAAAGAGATGCCAAGACCTACGAGCGGCGGTTTGCATTTGTTGTATCAAAAGTGAGGCAGTGGCAAACATTATACAACCCGATACTCATAGGGCTCCTACCTTTATGTCTTATGGGAATTGCACCTTTTTTATTTTTTAAATTGAAGATAAAAATGTTAATTAAAATTTATTTAGCATATTTTGAATGTATTTATTAAATACACATTTTTTTAATTTGGTCATTTCCAGATCAAAATTCTTTTTAATTTTAACAGCCAATACATTACTAGAAGACACTGAGGTAAGTCTGGCATCACATAGCAGTCGAGCCAAACTTGAGTGTTTTAAATCAAATGTAAGAAGACATTACCTTACCCACTTACCTAAGAACCAGTTGGACGATTTTTGCCTTATTTAATTCATAGTGACTTACTGTTATAGGAAATCACAATGCCAAATGTTTTAATAAATTAACGACCCATTGCTAGACTTCTGTAACTTGCTCTTGGCGTAAAATCACTTCATATTCATGCTACTCTATTTTAAACTAAAAAAATATGCAATATTTCAATGGCAACGAGTTCATGTGCACTAAACATTAGGCATTATGATTTCCATTCACAGTAAGTTACTATGAATTAAATAAAACAAAAATCGACCATCCGGCTCTTAGGTAAGTAGATCTTCTTACACTTAACTTCAAACGCCCATCACCCCAAGTTCGGCTGGGATGGGGTGTCAAATACACGCGCGTGTCTTCAAGTACGGGGTGCCATACTTACCTTAGTGTCTCCAGGAAGTGTATCGACTAATAAAAAATAATTCCATCTTGAAATAACTTAACCAAATTATCATCACAGTAGTTCACTGCACTTAGTTATTTTAACACGTTCCAGTTCCATCATTTGTATCTTGTTCCACTGATTTTTAAAATATAATATTTTCGTTTTATTTCTCTTAGTTTAAAAATGAACTAATAAACCCTTTTTATAATTTCAACAATATTAAATTAACAAGAAAGAATTTTTTGTTAATTCAGATTAAAACAATTAAGAATTATTTGAGTCATATCTCTATACCCCTGCATAATAATTAAATTAAATTCATATATAATTTATATTCTACTAAAACATATTCAATATTATTTGTTCATATCGTCAACTTCACAAGCAGATGTGGAAATTCATACAATTCTATAAATAATAATAAATTAAAAATAATAATAAGAAAATAAACGTAACTCACTTAGTAACCAGAACAATAAAAATATTTGTGTTTCCTTTAAAATTTACAACGAAAAAGGTAACATAATTAGACGGTGAAATTAATGATATGATAATGAGAGGTGGCATTAACCACGTAAATCAATTATTCAGTTCATTCCCTGCTTAAATGCAATTTAGAAATCACATAGGTGCACTGATGCCTCGATAAAAACTGTCAATTGTATTCATTTGATTGTTGCCGTTGCAATGTGAATTTGGATTATTGATTTATAACTTTTTTACTTAACCAAATTATAAATGTTGCAAATTTAAATTATGTGATGACTGTGAAAGAACAGCTGTTTAGCTATACAATTACGAGCATGCCTAACGTTGACAAAAAAACTGTTAACAATATTCAAATCACATTACGATTCCCCATTCACGTCAGTCCATTAGCACGCTATCATGCCACCTGCAAATTTCCTTAAAGTGACTTTTTTATTTTACAATAGAAATGGTCTTAATTATTAATATCAAAATGATTACCAAAACCACACATTAAAACTGTTATTTTTGTTTTAGGATGTTAAAGAAAATATTAATATGGATGAAAACAACAAAAAACAAGATAGAGAAATCTATACACATTTCACAACTGCTACTAACACAAATAATATCAAGCTTGTATTTAATACTGTACATGACATTATCATAAAAGCCACTTTAGGTACAATTCCTCTATTATAGATATTAATATTGTAGTAATTATACAAGATGTTATTATATATTATACCTTTATTAATTATAAGTTATATAAAGTTGTTTCTTTGATTAAAAAGAACCTCTGTTTTCACTCAGCGTTATTATAAAAGATACATACATGATATTATTTAAGTAGCGACCATTTCAATTGCTCTTTAGCAGTTTGAAGTACCTGGAAATTTTAACAATTTAATTATGAAATTTATTTAATAAAAAATAAAGTTATACAAAAAAAGCAAAATTTTTATTTGGAACTAATGGCACATAAATATTGATTATTAATTAACATATATCTTAATACTGACTACATTACCAAAACAATGAATGAATTGCATTTGTTACCTGAGCAACGGTTTGTTCCCCTAATGGAATGTCGTCTGTTCTCAATGCAACCCGGGAAACAACAGAACTTGAATCAGCATCGATGATAATACCACCATCACATATTTCATCCATGGCCAACATGACAATATCCAGGGATTCTAATACTGCACGTTTTTCAACATTTTTTCTTAAAATCTGACTAACCGAATCATATAAACAGTTTAATACGCTCATTAATATAAGCTAAAAAGGAATAAAAATAAAAATTATAAAAAGGTATTTTTAAATATACTTTTAGTTTAATTTTATTTTTTTTAATTATAAATTTTATTTCTCATATCTTAGGCACAATCGGACCACTTGATCCTATATCATTAGGATACAGTAAAAAAACAATACATCATTCATATTTTACACTCCCAGGAAAATAGTATTCTTTTTAACAGTTATATTTTATTCGTAATGTTACAAGTCCTCCAAGTAAGTCTTTAATTACGAGCATGGTAGTATAAATGCAAGGTGTTGGCCAAATATTTAGCAAGCGAGTCGTTAAAGACGATTTAGAGGATGAGTGGGACACACTATTTTTGTAACCATTATTATTATAGCAGTAGGGTATTACAAATAATATAATAATAATAATAATCAATGAAAGGGATCGTTTATTCTAAATTTCTTGCAACTAATAATGTAGTCGTGGTAGTGATCTATTTTACGGTTCACTTACACTTTTGCATTATGTATTTATATGTCTCTTGTTTAGCAGTCAATGCTATTTATAATAATATATAATTAAATTAAATGATTATTTAGAGTGATTGTTGCTCTTTGGCTAAATGAAGCGTTGTGAACAGGTATTACAAAAATTGATTTATCTTCAAACATTTTTAAATTTATTTATTTTAATACTATAGGCAGCATTAAAGCAGGTCATTTTATTACATTAGAAAAATATTTTACATTTTGTTACTAGTAACAATATTAATGACGTTCACTACTGCATCCTTTTTTGAGGCAAAATAATTCATTAATATTGACATTAATAAGGAAACAAAAAAAAATTAAATATTACAACGTAGATATCAATAATATTATATGATAATATATGAAATGAATGTTTTATAAATATATGAATGTTATAGTATTACTTAAAACCAAGAGAATTGCTTTGTTAAGATTTATTAATTTTAATTTCATATAAACATTGCACTGGTGTGATGTTTCATGACAATCCTTAATTTTTTTTTCATATGTAAATATGCTTGTTTACTAACGTGTCACTTATTTCTTCAGTTTCATGTTTTTGAAATCAAACCAAAAAATAAGCTTCTGTAAGTGTCCGAAAATTGGGACGCACTCACCTTAGTGCGGTCTTGGTGACTTACTATGCACTTGTTGCAATACATAAAAATTAAAATCCCCTAGATGGGGTTCATAGGCTTTAAAATTTGTAATAAATTAGAGCAAACATTTTCAACAGTAATTAGTGATAACCTGAATAGTTTGACAATATAAGTTGTATTGTTGGCAACAGATAAAGCCACGTGCGGCAAGGGGTGTATACTGAAGAAATGCGACTTCTATTGTCAAAAGAGTGCCATCATGTTAAATCGCTAATTTCAAATACACAAATACTATTTTGTAAACTATAGGCCATCATGATATATTAAATACGGAACAATTTATTTATTATAATAATAATTCTTTATGGTACAATTATTGTATATACTTACATGCAAATTGTAAACATACACAAGTTAATTTTTGCGACTGTTTTGCTTACGATAGTCATTTAAAAGCAATGGAATACCGAAACATTGTCTACACTACTTTCATAATCTCTAATCATGAAGCAATACAGAGCGTATGCTACTCAGGGTAGGGAACCTTGTTATCGTAACATGCTAAAATGATGAATTTCTATTGGTTAAATAACTTACGTGGCCTATAGTCCTACAAACATATTGAGTAGTAAAATTACCGCATTATAATAAAATTGAAATTTTAATTAATATAACCCGCAAATATTTAACTTATTTGTTCAAGTGAGAAAACAAATAATTTTATGATTATTTTTGCGGAACAATTTTACTCACATACATAATTTTCCAATGAAGAAATTTTAACAAAAAAAAAAACAATTTTTTTAAATATTTTAACAAAAATACTTCATTTGAAAGCTGTTTATACTTGTAGTAATACCAAAAACTGAATTGTATTATCTTTATTAGTTTTTGAGAAAAGCTGGATGCAGTAACAATTTTCCAACCATAAATAGATATTTTAAAACTATCTATCATATTGTGTAAGTTATGTATGTACAAAATTGAGAAATGTGCACATTATCCAATGGATGTAGTGAGCTTTGATTTTAATGCTTGGTTTGTAGAGCTATTTTAACAGTAATATATGGAGATAACAACAATGATTAACAATTGATTAATAGACGACCAAGTATGCACTTGTGGTAATTACGTAAAAATGAAAATCCACCACTTTAGAAAAACCGCATTTTTTCATAAGCAGAATAAATATAAATTAATAGTGAGATATATATTATTAATAAAAAAACAAAACATTTATTGCACAATAAATTTGATAACAAATAATTTAGTGTTCCGCTACAATAATATGCCATTAATATAAATGCATCCTCGGCTTGTGTAAACATATTGAAATTGTTTAATTATTTAAAAAAAAAAGTTAAATGAATATAACTTATAAACATTCAATTCATAAATTCATCTGTTAAAACATCACGCATGTATATGGGATAAAAACAATAATCTAGTTATTTTTAGTGTGCGACATTTCACACACCTGAAAAACAAACATTATAAAATTCCAATATTTTTTTGGCGCAAATTTAAAAATCTTTGATCATTGTTGCTATCCCCACAGTAAATTTTCTTAAAAAAAAAGCATTTTAAAAGAATCCTTGATATTTTTATTACTAAAAAACATTAAAAGCCCAATAATGTTTTAATGCCAAACGACTCAAATGTGCATTTTCCAATTTTTTGGACATACATTGCTTATAATCACCCCGTTTTAATGATATTTTTAAAGTTTAAAATTTCTTTTATTTCGGTGTGACATATCACAGTTTACTACACTGCATTTTACCATAATTTGATCATTTATTTGTATTTATTAATTGGCGGACAGGTAATAACAGGTAATTTCCTGACAAATAATGAAGTTTGAAATAATTTTCATGGCTAGTTATTATCAATGCGTCATTACGTCATAATACAGCTAACATTAATGGCAGTTTATTCCAAAGTATATCAAGATACCATTATAGACAAATAATACCTACGAATACACCATTTCTGATGTCAAAAATGTATCAATTCAATTAAAATTAATTTAAATATGTTACGTTTACATTTTTTACTCAAAACTTTTGTTATGGAAGCTTTACTTGTACAAGTCTCTCGTTACCGTTTTCTTTTCTTTGTATGACAATTGTGCCTAACAGATATTAATTTATTCATAATACTACTTTTAAATACTCACCTCATTTTCTTGGGAACTACCCATAACATAAAAGAAAAGATCTACATTGCTTTTATAAATACAAGTTAATCCATCTAACATAATGATTTCAGCATTAGCTCGATGCGTTTTGTTGAATAAATTTTTTTCAAAAGTTTTCTGTTCTTTTGCTGTGGGAAACACATTTTTATCATAATATTTTGCCAATATTCTGTTTCCATCATTGTCCAATATAGCAATTCCTTTGACGGTGTACAAAGTTGGTTCCTAAAAGATAGGTTAACAATAATGTTTTTACAAAAAAATGCATCTAGTAATTTTGTTATTATATTAATATCAGAAAATAAGTATTGTTTTAAATTTAAGTATCGATTACTTACCAATAAATGCCCTTCCATTGTTACAGTTGGTTTTAATTACGTGGCTGCGAATAATTTTAAATGAAGAAAAATGTCAAAAAGCAAGTTTTATGATGCCATACGTCAACAATAACGTGAACATAGTCAGAATTCGGAAACAATTTTATTTTTAGAGATGTGTGTGTTTAGAGCCAACAGCTGCTTTTCTGTTACCGAAAATAACTAAATCATTGAGGCACGTTTGCACCACTGTTAGTTAAAAGTGGCAGTTACTTAATCTTTAGTTAATTTTAAATTTCAGTTTAAAATAATGTACACTGCACCAACAATATTTAATTGTTTGTTAAGTAATGTTCTGCAAAAACAATATTATTTTGCTGTTGAAATATCAGAATTGTGTTTGACATTAACTGATACTTTAAACTCAGAAATTCTGCAGTTTAAATTAAACGGACCCGATTGTTTTGTGAGATTCCTCACTTAAATAGCAAGTTTTATTTAAAAATTATATGGCCTCCGCCAGACAGTTGTGAATTATTTGCTGATGCGGGAAATCAATTAAAACCATTAATGGGTTGCTATGAAAACACCTGATGTTTGGATAGCAGCGAATTATTGGTTCTGAATCTTTCTTCATTCGCCACGTCACCGACTAAAGCCCAGATCACATAAGTGTTAAGTGTTAATGCTTACTTCATATCTGTATAGTCTTTAGTGCTAGTAGCGTGTCAAGTTTGCAACTTGCTACTTATTCTAAACAGATATGAACTAAGCTTTATTTGCACCGGTCTGTGAGACCCTTTAGTATGAAACATATGATTTAGGCCCGTTTGAACCACTGTTAGTTAAAAGTGGCAGTTACTTAATCTTTATTTTTTTAATTATCAATTAAGTAACTTACAGTTAAATCTTGCAACCATGAACAAACTTGTATTAATATGACTTTACACGTCTTATACGTTGGTGTAAACTAAAAATTCCCAGAAAATTTTCTCGCTAAAATCAAATTCTTTGTACATGTGTCAGGTAAAAACTAAAAATTACCAGAAAATGTTGGCGGTAAAATCAAATAATTTAACGTTAAATATATAAGATATTAATTATTATATGAAAGTTGCTTAAGAGTTAATGATGACACTCAAACATCAACTTGTATATTATTTATCTCATTTACGTGCTGCAAAAACATTATTATTTTGATGTTGAAATGTCAGATGTGTTATTTTAGGTTAAGTGACACTTTAAACATTGGAATTCTGCAGTTTAAATTTAACCTGCAGTTAGGGTAATTTTAATCCGCACTTTGAGTATGGTGCAATAAAATAACTTTCAGTTAAGACTTTGACCAAAGATTAAAATCTTGACTGGCAGTGGTCCTAACGGGTCAGAATACCTTTGTCCGTTTGTGTATTCCAGGCAAGTTCCTTTATGATGTCATAGTTCAAGATAGTTTGCATGAACTGTACTGTACTAACGAACAGAAATTATACAAGTTGGACTAAAAAGAAAATTGACAGTGACAGTTGAGATAACTTACAATTATGATTTGGCTTGTTTATTTAATTTTATTATTTATACTGCAATTAATACAAATACTGTTAATAATAAAGTTCAAGTTATAATAACATATTTGACAATAAAATATACGTAGACAATATAGAAACAATAATTTTAATTTAAAATTTTGGCGCGTTAATCCAAGATTTACTAACTTGCACTGTTTACTCTTGATGTTCTTCTTCTTCTTTGTTATTACCCTATGTGTTTACCCAGAGCAGGAGATTTAGTCTTTCTGCATTTTAGTGTAATATAACCACGGCACTTCTTTCTTTTTTTTCTGCCTCACCCCTCACATCTAGATAAAATAACACATAACATGCATCATACTACCATTATTCATGTGTACAAAGATTATACGGCAAAACAGAAGACAAACCGTTTTAGACAGACGTTGGTGAAAATGGAGCATCCGCCATAGGCCTCCCTAGGCGAGTCACGGTGCACATCTCTAATCTCCCCCAAGCCTCAAAGATATTGTCTATTTTTTTCCCTTTTTAAACTTTCATATCTCCAACCCGTTCTTGAATGCAGAGTTAAATAGATAATTTTATTTTTTTTTAAATATCGTTGAATCCTCCTGGAAAACATGTCCCATATCTCTAATAATGTGGTAGAAATTATCAGGGTTGTTTCGCAATAGACAAGCAAAAAATAAATGATTTAGATCGCCCTCTTCTCTACATTCGCAGCGACTCTCCGGAGCTACATTAATTTTGTTTAAGTGTCTGGAGGACCTGTTGTGCCCTGACCGCTGTCTACACAACATGACCACCAACTTTTTTTTGACAAATCTGTTCCCATACCATGGACTGATCTTTACTGAGTTAAAGTTTTCAAAATATTCTTTCCTCTTCTAATTAGAGATGCTTTCATACATAATTTGCTTGCCACAGGTCAACTTTACTTGTCCTAAAAACGGACGCTAAGTCTATATAAGGAACTTTAAAATCTGTAATTCAGTCTTAATGGCCCAAATTTGTCAATCTGTCTTCTCATTTCCCCAGATGCTACTGTGACTTGGAATCTAGTCTAAGATCACTGCAAAACCTTGATCCTGCAGTGTTTCTATCCTATCTATTATCTTAGTCACCAGGTGATTGTCTTTGATATTGAATTTTATATTTGTGATTGCTTCCACAGCACTTGCGTCCGATAGAATAATAGAATTTTGGATAAACTTTTTGGATATTTTACAAGTATTTTAATATGTATATAATTCAAGTGTATAAATGTATGTGTTTTAATGTATGCAACTAAACTTACTGACATTTAGTACCACACACGGCCGCGATCTATGTGAGTCGTTGGCGCTCACTCGCCATTAAAATAAAGTTGTTATCAAACTGTTTTATCAATTATCCGTTCAAATATCCACACAACATCCATATATTCACCTCAAATCATCAACAAGTAGCTCTCAGGATTGCAAATAGCTCTGCGGAATAAATAGAAGTTTTAGCCGATAATTTTTCCCTTTCTTCTTCTTCCTCTAGGTCTGATACCCAGACACCGTATGCTACTGATTGTGCCTGCCCCTTTCGCACTGATCCATCTATGTAAATCTTATAATATTCTGGCCACTTCTCAAAAAGTGTGTCTTTGACCAAAAAGTAGGAGGTTACTGAGTCTTTGATATTGGAAAAATAATACCATTCACATTTGTATGGATGGATTGAATTGGGATTACCTTTTCAATATAGAATATTGATTCCACTAATATTCTTTCCACAGCTACTACTAGAGCGGGATGACCTCTGCTTCTCCAGAAAGGGTTGGATCTAAATCTAAATACAACAGCAAGTTGTTTCACCTTTTCAAAGCCGTAATTCAAGAACACGTTTGATACGTATCCTAATCTGTTCTTTGAGAACATTATTATCTTGCATTTACTTTCTGAAGAGTTGAGAACAAACAAGCTAATAACTTCCATAGCTGCATTAATTTGGGCTGACGCCATCACTGGGTCAATGTGTTTAGTGTATACCACGTAGTCATCTGCATATGATAGAAAGAAGGCTGGGGAAATGTTGTTTATCTTCATCATGTACACGTTAAACAAGAATGGACTCAACAGGCTACCTTAAGTGAGTCCTTTATAAGATATTCGGTTAATGAAGTTGACCCCTTTTTGAAAACAAAAATGTTCACTCTAAGTGGGTTATGCAACAAGGCTAGAATGTGTGGATCAAGTTTGAGTTTCTCTAAAATATCCATCAGAAGTCCAATCACCACCCGATCATTTGCCGCTTCCAAGTCAAGAAAAGCTACAACCAAGTTTTCTTTATTTATCAGGGAACAGTATATATCTGAGTACATTACCGACAAGTTATCCATGACACTATAACCTTTTCTAAAGATGTAGAAATTACTGGGTATTAAATTGCCTTCTTCANATTTCTTCTTTATTGCCACTAACTTGATTCTTCTTCAGGATTCTAGTATTATGCCTGTCTATAAGCACTTGTTGTATTCAGCAAGCAGAATGTTATTAGCAGAGCTGCTTAACTTATTGATTATGAAGTAAGCTATATATATCTTTGCCTGGGGCCGTGCTTTTTGAGGTTTTTAAGCACATCTCAAGTTTTTCCAAAGATTTGAACTGTAGTGTTATTAGTTCTTACTTTATGATACTCAGGGACCAAATCTGGCGCGATTCTTTTCAGGAAAGCTTCTTTCCACTCTTCTGGGTAGCTTGGTAGAAGTCTCGGAGTGAAGATAGACCTATCAAATCTCTTGATCTGCATCCAGACGTCGGAGCAGTTGAAGTCCCAATTTAACGATTTGCAGAAACGCTTGAAATTTGATCTTTTTTAGTTTTAAGGCTTGTTTAGTCAGTGCAACTTGCTTTTTAAAATGAATTAGCTCAACCATACTTCCGTTCTATGGAAGATTAAAAAAAACGTTTTTTGCCACTGCTCTGCTGCGTTCTTTTTTACTTGGCAAACAGCAAAATCAACTTTTTTATGCTGATCCCAACATATTTACTAAGGTTTATTCTATTTGGCGTGGTAGGCAGGTTTACGTTAGTGCTAATTATACAAGCTGTTGTTAAAATTGAAAGATGGTCACTTCTCATATTATCCTTTAGGGTCCAGCTATTTGAGTCGATTGCAATGCCTAGCGACAAAATGACTAAATCCAGAATGTTTGACCCGTTATTGTTAAGGTGCGTTGGTTTCCTATCATTTAACACCACCAGGTCCATGTCGTCTATTATTTTTTTCTAAATTTAGCCCGTTTCTGTTATGGAATTGGTGGCCCCCTCTTAGACTATGCTCATTCAAATTGCCCATGATGATGAATAGAGGCTGGCATGAGTTAATTAATTCCCTCCAACTGTCTACATTCAGATGAACATTGGGGGCAGAACATAACCCGACAATAGTGTAATTTCCTTTAGTTTTGCTTCAAATGAATTGCAATTTTTCCGGATGGTTAAAGTCTGAGATGTAATGAATAAATTGATAACCATTTCTAATTAGAAATGAGCAACATCCTCTTCCGTCTTCTCTTCTATTCTGGATATTATGCTAACCTGGTATGTTAACTATTTTATTGCAAGGTAACTAAGTTTCTGATAACGCACCACGTCTATTTTTTCCTCATGGCAAAATCTGAGTAAGTCCTCCTTGTTGCTGTTATAGGATCTAATGTTTCATGACAGCATCTTTATATTGAAGCGAGTTGGGGTGTTTACGTTGGCTATTGTATAAATTAAATTTGTGACTTTTTTAGTGGCATTTAGATCTGTTAAATAATTGACAATTTGATAGATGCAACTCCTCTGTGCATCTGCATCAATTTCCATACTTAGGCATCTCCCTAATAGTGCTATCGTGTTATCCATCTCGTCTTTCACACTTTTTTTTCTAATATTGACATAAACGCCAATGTGTTGGCTTTCGTTTTCTTGTTTAGATGTGGATTTGAGCAGCTTTTCCTGAGCTGGAGGTGAGATCGAAGCCCTCTCTCTTTTTTGTTTTTTAATATCCTGTCTATCGTTTTGTGAGTACGAATGATCAGACCATATGGAGGTCGTGGCTTCTACTGAGTTTCTTATCTCTGTGCACGGACGTAGGTTATTACCTACTATTTTTGAAAACATAGGTTTATCCGCATATTATCCTGCTGTGACCTTCTCCATCGATTCTTCTTCCTCTCCAACTTTAGTTTTCGGGAAGTCTTTTTTTTTCTGTGTTGTAGACGTAGATCTATCCAAATGTTGGACTGCTTCGTAATGGGAACAGTTGTGTAGACTCATAATTTCTTTATTTGTTTCTGCCTAGCAAACTACAGGCAGATTCAGTCTTCTGATTTTACGTTTGGCTCTGATGCCAGGTGATTCCTGTTACAGTAAGCGCAGGCAGAACTATCTTTATGTGGGCACTGCACAACAGGGTGTTCAGTGTTACCACAACCATTACATCTACTTTTGGCTTTACAAAATTTAGTTATATGGCCATATCTCAAGTATTTGAGGCACTACTCTTTGGATCTAAGTTTCAACTATTCTGTAGTTATGATAAATGCTGGCCCTATTTGGTAGGATTTTACCTCTCACTGTAATAATTATCGTTTCCTTTGGGACCACTGTATTAGTATTGTTCACCTCCTGTTTACGTTTGATTCGTTTAACATTGAGAATTTGTACATTACCACATCTTAATTTTCGGAACAGGATCTCCTCTGACAAGTTAGAATCAATATCTCTAATAATCCCCTTACATGACACTGTATAAACTGGTATGAAGGCTTTCTGG
Organism: Tachinus sp. AB-2021; assembly: GCA_030264575.1. Lineage (NCBI taxonomy): Eukaryota > Metazoa > Arthropoda > Insecta > Coleoptera > Staphylinidae > Tachinus > Tachinus sp. AB-2021. Next base: position 9,250 of record JARJEC010083657.1, on the reverse strand, counting down.
TTATGTTTAACAAAAAAATCCGAGTAAAACAATTTATTAGAGCTGGCTACATTATCAAATTTAGCTGAAGCCCTATTAAAGCCGTTTTTCTTAACACAGGTGATTCCGCCCACTTTGCCATTGTGTAATTTTAACCCTAAAGCTACTGATGTAAAAATACCGGAAAAATTTTCATTAGGTTCGGTATAAATGATATATGGGCCTATATCTCCCATCTCTTTTGGGCGATCTGCAATCTTTTATCAATATTATTTATCATTTGTGTTTTATATTTTGTGTTTGCTAAAAAACTGAACAGTATCACTTTCCATAGACTCTATGACATAGACTATTTTGTTTAAGGAAAGCAAAACAATCAATTTGAAGGACGTCCAATAAGTAACTTATAAACATTTTTTTAAATATCTTTGCGTCTATATAGATATAAAAGTAAAGAAACAATCTGATGCTTAAATTGGAAAAAGAATGGCACTTGAAAGGAAAGTAAAAGAAGAATTGTCAAAATTATTTGTATTTATTTTGCTAGTTAGAAAATACTTCTACATCCCCATGTGAAATGTGCAAATGGGGATATTATCCAATATTTATACAATATCCAATAATTTAATAACTCAATAGTTAGCCGGATGGGTGTGCCACTAACGTGACGTATTATTAGTCCAGTATTTTATCTATAGTGACTCTCCCACCCATCCAATTATAGCGCAATCCAATTATAAACCTCCACCTGCGTTGTTTATGCAAATATATTGCACCAGACAATAAATGTCAATTTTTATTTAATTAGCTTAGAATTTATTTAAAGGAGAATTAATGTTCATAATTATTATAATATGCTTATTATATTATTGTATATATTATATTAATATTATTGCATAATATTTCCATCTGCACTGTTTTTGAAAATAGCACTCAGTAAATTTCAATTTTTATTTAGTTAGGTTGGGCTGAGATTTATTTAAAAGACAATTAAGATTCATTGCTTGATGCAATATTTTTGCAAGAATATCATACATGGATATAATATACAATTATTGGATGGTGCAATCAATTATAACCCAATGGAATTATAGGATATTGTCTCCACCTGGGCTGTTTTTGCAAATATATTGTACTAGACGATAAATGTCAATTTTTATTTCAGTTATATGACGTGGGCCAGAACAAGGGCGCTCATAGCAAATTTTATAATAAAAATTGTATTTGCCTTGGAGATAAGATAAGAATCAATAACACCTAATTTTAGTACAAGGCGTGTAGCAAAATTAATCATTTAATCACTGTTGTTTATGTTTAATCACAAATCTGAAGGTTGGCCCGCACCCCAACCAGAGAAGTGATTCGACTTTGTTCACGCGTTTTAAACCTGATTTTTTTCCATTTTTAAAACATAACACATGTCGAGATGTACATGTTATGGCCCAGGTTTGAAATTGGCCATTATCAGTATTGCTAGGAAATTATATCTAACTGAATTATATCGCTGGCAAAAAAATAACGAGCTTTAAGAGGGGTGAAATCTAGGTGCATTTAAAACTACGAGCCAATCTCGAACACCTTAAGAAAAATTTAACATTTTTTGCGGGAACGTATAGAAAACATTATTTGCAACGGATTATGATTTGAAAAAGAAATTAAAATCTTTTAATTAATTTTTTTAGTTATTTATGATCTACTTATTAAAAAGTGATGAAATTGATGTTAAGCTGTCACAAATGTTATATAGAAACGGTATACCAAAATTCACGACAAAGTCATTTAAGAGTTATTCTCGTAGTTTTGAAATTCTTTAAAATTATAATAAATTAGTAATTAAAACCCACTTTGACTAGGTAGTGCAACAAGTAAATCAATGGAATTGTTTGTAGAATCTTTAGCGTCTATACTTTGAGGGTTGCGGCGTTATGGTCATTATAATCGGCGGCATTCGGATATGTTCAAATATAGTGTTGGTCTACCCACTCCACTACCAACTCCAAAATCCAATCCAAAATTATCAACTGTTCAAGTGGGCCACTAATGCCAATATATCCAGAAAATGTGTATGACGTCATAAGTGTTTGTTGGTATGTATTCCGGTTGCGCCGTATGGTTGCGTCGAATTGCAATATTTTTTAATAAAATTGTTCGGTCAGGTAGGTTAAGAGGTAAAATTAAAATGGTATAATGTGCCAACAAAAATATTAGTTTATGATATTTATAAAGCCATGTATATCCTAAAAACAAAACAATAACAAAATTAAAACGTAGGTAGGTAGTAGATACCTAATTTATATAAATTCAAATTATAGAATTTTCTAGACTTTAAAAATATATTTATAAATAAAAACTACAAAATAAAAAAATGAATCATGTTTTATCAAATTAGAGTATTGTGATTATTTAATAATACCTATGTATAACATATTGGGTGTTTCTAAATATAATTCTGCAGAAAATTTGACATAGAATATAATCCCCGTAATTATGTACATTGCAAAACAATATAATATGAAAATGAGCAAATAAGAGAAGGTAGACAAAATAACGTGTACAAAACCAAAAACGTTTATAGCATTTTTAATAAATAAAAACTTACAAAATTGGCTTTATTAAATCAACATAAGAAAACGTTTGTGTACTGAAATATATTATTTATGTCATTCAGTGTGTACCTTTTGAAAAGATGATTTGCGTTATAAATACAAATCATAAAAAATGGTGATATCAAAATTAATTTAAAAAATTGAAATAATTTAAAACAAATAGAATATACTTATTAAATTGAAAAAAAAGTTTTCTATTATATTTTCTCTAAAATAAATCCTATTAAAAAGAGTAGCATATGTGTTTTAATTTGTGTTTATTATATTGTTTTGCGAAGCACATAATTATGAGACCTATGATTTTCTATATCAATTTTTCTGCAAAATTGTATTATGCTATCAGATTCAATGAACAAGTCTTCAATATGGTTCAAAATATGGGTATAAAATATTTAAAACTCAAATACACAAACACAATTTAACTTATACTTTAGTTTAGATAAAATTTTTCGATTTTCCGACTAATACAAAGAAAATTAGTAAAAAATGATAGCATTTTCAGATTCTACCTGTATTTTTCCATCGATTACGTTCTTTGGATTTTTCTGTTTTTAATGGGCATAATTAGATATTTGATGAATTTTTTGCAACCACTTTTGATGTTCTAATAGGTATACTTTATGCAAGGTTGTTCAAAATAATGGCCATATTTAGATATTTTATATAGATATTATACCTATTAATATCAAAATAATAGACATATTTTAAATATAAAATTTATACCTCATAGAGGTGGAGCATATAATGATTGTTTTATTTTTGCAGCTTCTGCCAGAACTTTGGTAATATTTCATTTAACAAATTCAAATATTACCCTATGCGTATAAAGTGGCGAGTCTCACGCAGCCAGCCATTTAGCCAGTCATGTGCGCGCGGTCCGCGAAAGCTACGTTTGTTTTCTTCTTCTAGATGTTTTATTAGAAAATTTTCAGGAAAGATTGATTTGTTTATCAAGAACATTTAAAAATAATAATTAGTTTGCCTTTTTATGTAAGCAGTGTATTATAAAATTTACCTCGAGTTAGAATTCTATTATTTAAAAAGACAATACAATGATTTTATAAACAAACATATTTTGATGTACCGTGTATATTCAATTTTTTTTTTGTACAATTTTGTTTTAAAAACTTTATTAAATACAAATAAATACATGTGATGTTGGTGCAATATCAAAAATGATTTAGAATTGCATCAAAATGTGAAGAAATATTAAGAAATACCACAGAAAAATTGCAAAAAACACACATCTATTTCTTTTGATTGTTAACAAACATCAAAACTTTAACAAAGTGTTAAAAACGATCACAAATAATTGTGAAATTTTGTGTTATATCACAAAAAACATGTTTGGAAAATGTAAAAATGGTCAAAAGAAATGTGCTGGGATATGTCACAGAATGTCAATATATGTTGATTTTTTTAATGTATAGTTATTGCAAAACGCTTACAAAATGCTTAGAAATATCACTACAACACACAATTTGTTAAATATAATATATTGCAAAATATTTTAAAAATGTTAACACCTAATTTTACACAATAATATGTAGCAAATTTGTGATAATATGTTAAATATGGGTATTTTATATTTTATATAAAATTCAAATTAAATATTTTTTAATATTCTTTAGTTTTTTATATATATTTTATAATTAATTTTAACAATGGTGATTTTTCATTTGTTAATAATCAACTCATTATCAAAGTTTCTTCTGTTGATTTGGTGAAATTATATATTCATATTTGATTTAAATTAAAATTTCACATTTGTTTTTAATTTATTATTAACTAATTAATTATACAATTTTAAATATCATTTAATTCGTTAATAATTATATTTAGAAAATGTTATTTAAAACATTAAAACTAATTAATAATAAATTAAATTAAAGTAAAATTTTAATTTAGTTAAAAATATATATTAAATTTAATAATTATTTATAATGCATATAAATAAGCCCTAGTAGGTTCGGGTCTTGTGTGATTTTTCTGGAGTTTTAATTTTTTATTATTTTCAAAACGAAAATAACTGAAGTCTACCAGTCCAATCCCAATTTTTGTACGGGTGTAAGCACATTTAGTTGCTGTATAATTTATAATTTTCTTCATTTTCTTATTCGACCATTGTTAACGTTTGAAGCGCCATCTCAATTTATTTTTAAATGTTTCTGTGTCGATAATATAGAACGTCACAGAGCGTAGTAATTAACCTCTCTTTTGCTTGTGCATTTCGTGTTTCTTCGCATCTTTTTGTGTGGTTGAGAACCAAACGAAGGTAAATATCTCGTCAAATTTTAGTCATCCTTTATTGATTCACTTTAATATGTAGATGTTTTAAAATAGCAACATATCTTACTGTTTTTTGAATGATTATTTTTTGGATATAGTTTTCACTTCTATCTAAAATCACGTTCTCGGTTCGATCGACGGCGACATTAATTTGCCGGAATATTATTAATAAAATTATACTATTCTAAAACAGTAATTATCTTTTAGCGGATTTGTTATATATAATCTTTGTTAAATAATTGTAAAGCTGGTTTTGGCATAATGTTTACATTATTATTTACACTTTATTTATAACCATTAAAATGAGTAGTAATCAATGCCATTTTGTAGTTGTTTTCAAATGCCATAATATAGCTATTAATATTTTATAAATGGTATGGAATAAATATACATTTTGTGAGGAATTTCAATAAAAGTGATTATACTATTACAATTTTATTATAAATTACAATGATGATATTCCAAGGTTTCGCATTTATTTTTCTGAAATAATTTGATGAATACTCTTGGCAGACTGAAGTTTATTATGACCTGCTTAAAAAATTGTAATTTTTTAATTTGCGATTAATAAGTTTTTTTACGCAGTGAACACAATGCCAGAACAAACTGAAGTTGAGAAGCCAACTGTGGCGGAGGCAAAGCCAGAGCAAAGTGAATCTTCCACAGAAAGTGATACAGATGAAGAAATTCCAGAATTGGAAGATCCGGGAAGTGCTGCAGTTGGATCTGCTTCCTTCCCCGGAGCTGCTGTTAGTGGTTTACCAATTGATATGGTATCTAAAGCCAAGCAATCACGTGGTGAAAAAAAAGCCCGCAAAATTATGTCAAAATTAGGATTAAAACCAGTAAGTAATTTTAAAATTACATAATTTTAAAGTCACAATAATCTATATGATGATAAGAGTGTTTCGCTAAAAATCCTAATTTAAATGAGGAAATTTATCTCTTGGCAGTCTGATTTTATATCAAATAATTATCTTTTATTATTATGTGGGCATTTTTATAATTTTGTAATAACACTGATAGGTTCAAGGAGTTAACAGAGTGACCATTCGCAAATCCAAGAATATTCTTTTTGTAATCAACAAACCTGATGTATACAAGAATCCAGTGAGCGACACGTACATTGTGTTTGGCGAAGCTAAAATTGAAGATTTATCACAACAAGCTCAAGTCGCTGCTGCGGAGAAATTCAAAGAAGTAAACCCTGCTGGTGAGGGTGCTGCCGGTACTGCTACAACATCAGTGGCTCCAATTGCTGAAGAGTCTGAAGACGAAGAGGTTGACGATTCGGGAGTTGAAGATAAGGATGTTGAACTTGTTATGACGCAGGCCAATGTTAGTCGCTCTAAGGCAATTAAAGCACTGAAAAATAATCAGAACGATATAGTAAATGCCATTATGGAGTTGACAATGTGATTTGTTACACATTTGACAATTTATCATCGCTTTTCACTTTCTTATTTTAAAAAGAGACACTATACTCAAGTGTACATACATTTAAAAAATAGTCATTCATTTATCATTGGTTCATTACCTTTTTTATGTTTTAAATCAATAAATATTCTTTAGCGATATAAAACATAATTAAATTTGTATTTTATTCAAACCTCCAACCAAAATATTTATTTACTTAGTCATATTAACAAAAAGGTTATTACATTTATTAAATTTAATATTTTTTTAATGGGATTCTGAAACCATACTTTTTTGTTGTATATTTGTTAATGCTACATTATTAAAATTGTAATATGTTTTTATATTGATTTCTCAACTCTTGTTATCCACCTGCTTTTATTTTAACATTTTGCTGCAAGGCGTATTATCCAAAAATATTTATTTAATAATTTATTTTCATTTTGTATTGTTTTATTCCTCCCGATCGATGCAAAGAGTTTAAAAAAGCAGTAGTACAAAATAATTTTACAAACACACAGAAAGTAATCAATTTACCAAGCACAGTAGTGTTTTTTTTTAAATTTCATTAGCAACATCTAAATACAAGATAATTAATTATTACCCTGCAACATTGTAGAAGATTGAGTAATTTACACGCCTTTATTGACATAATTAGTATTTTAGTTAAAGCTTGCTATTTTGAAATTCAACCATTTAAAAGTAGATTCTTATCAAACAAAAATACCTATTTTATTATTAAAAAAGTTATAAATATGTGATAAATAAATAATTCAAAGAATTAGCAGCAAAATTCTCTGATGTGGTTAACATGGGTGATTAGTCTCAAAAGGACAGAAATAGACGACCTAAATATTGAAAGGTTTGGTTACCAAAACTTTTCAAAGTTTTGATTAAGGTATAAAATTACTAGGATTATTTCTTATTTCGTCTGCTTAATTCCCAAAGGTCAGAAGTCTCATTACTAATTTCTTAGGGGAAATAAATATAATTCTGAATTAATGGATTTTCAATGTTCTGTTTATTGTGACTTACGACTATTGGCAAACGATAGTTTTTTTTAAAGACTAGCATCATTTTCTTAATTTGACCATCAGTGGTTTTACCTTTGCGAATTATGGCGAGGATATAACAAAAAAATTCAAATTTTAACATTAGCCACAAATATTTAATTCATACATTAAAATTGGGACTTATATGTAAAATAACTATAACTAATAAAAATCTAACAATACTAAATTTACAAAAATGGTGAATTTAAAACAACAATAAAATAGATGATATTTCCAATTAAACAATTATATAAACAAATGTGATATAAAGGTAACCCATAATAATTTCATAAGTAGATATTTATAAATAAAAAAGATATGGGCATCCCTGTATATAGGCAATTTCATTTTAATAAAATACGCACGCTGGAGCACCTTAACCTCGAGCATGCAAACACACGTAGATATTAATCCATTAGTGGTTTTTAGTTTGAAAAAGTATGATATAGTATGGATATAAAATATTTACAAATAACAATTTTTGAAGTGAAACTTTTATAGAAAGACTGGTGATACCAGGATATATGCAGTGACCAAATGGGAATGAAAGTTAAATAGGAGACATGTGTGGAATATAACCTTGATGCATTGGCCATTGAGTAGCTGTGTATAAGGCTATTATTTATTATTATTTTGTGACTTATTAAAATTAAAATTTGCGTTTGTGGATTAGGACGTAGAAAAAAATTTGACAAGTACTTTCCCGGTACCAAGGCAGAGTCCATCAAGAGCAAATTTACTATATATCCACATTGACACTACTTTGCACATCTCAATTTGTAGTTGCCAATATTTGTTAAAATAAACAAACATGAATTTTACAACTTTGTTTCAAAAGTTATTATGCACTTTCCCAGTATACCAATTTTAATTCTTTTAAAATTTTAAATTAAACTAAGTAATTGATAATTTTTCATTTTTAGTTACTACGGAGGACGGTGCAAAATAAAAATATAAAATGAATTTATAAGTCTTTTTTCTAAAATGTTAGATAGAAATATAGAATATATAGGATGCGTAAAGCGACACAGTAATACTACTCAATATATTTATAGCAAAATGTTTCTTTTAATTGATCGCAATCTCGATTAAATTTTGAACCGTTTCGTATAAAATATTTACAAATAACGATTACTTTTTATTTGTTTCGCTTATGAAACAATCCTATTTACTGAATTTTAATTTTTCTGTACTACCTATCATAACTGCATATTTGGTTGCCCAATAATCTATCATTTATGCATCGAGATCATGTGTTCACCGAATTTCTGTACATAGGACAAGGACAACGTAATTAAATGTCGCAAAAATATTTTAATAAATTGATGGAATTATTGCTCTAGTAATTTAGAATAAAATGGTTCTCTAAACTAAAATTAAAAATCTAATATTTTTTTAATTTAAAAAATACTTTAAATTAATAAAAAATCTTTAAAATATCCCGATAGCCATATACCTTCCGTGTCAACGATAGCGGCAATATTAGCAAATTTTAAGGAGAAAGGGTGCATTGTAGGTTGTAAATGCCAAATGCATTAAATAATCAATGATCGGAGAGTATTCAAATTTGTCAATTTGTGAAATTTCAGTAGAAACTAATATTAGTGTGGGTAAAGTTCACGAGATTCTAAAAAAACATAAATATTCCTATAAATACCAAATCCATCAGGAAATTTTCCCTGAAGACCACTATCATAGAATTTTGTGAGACAGTAATAGAACGTGCAAATGCAGATAGCAATTTTATTAAAAACATCGTGTTTACTGACGAATCCACCTTTCCGTTGTATGACAAACATAATCCGTCAATTTTTCGCTATTGGTCTATTGAAAATGAATATCGGCAATTAAATTTAAGGACACAGTATCCTGAAAAAGTGAATGTTTGGCCTGGTATTTATAGGAATA
>JARJEC010083627.1:0-12396 GCA_030264575.1 Tachinus sp. AB-2021 | reverse complement strand
TTTTAGAACATAAAAATTTTAATTTCTTAGTAAGGAATTTTTAAGTTTTTTGGCATTTTAAACCATTTTATTAAATATTTAAGGAATAATTGTCTACAACTTAGTTCCTTTGTTTCTCTTGCAATTTTTTTTAAAACTATAAATTTTAATTTCTTCTTAAGGAATTTTAAAGTCTTTCATCATTTTAAGACACTTTATTATTTTTTTAAGTCATTATAAATTGGCAACAACTTAGATTTTTTGTTTTTCTTGCAAAATTCTTTTTGGGACATACAAATTTCAATTTCTTCCTAAGGAATTTTAGTCTTCAATCAATTTTAGACACTATTTTTTATGTCATTATAAGTTGTCTCCAAATTTTTTTAGAGAATAAAAGTTTTAATTTTTTTTTAAGGAATTCTAAAGTCTTTTGGCATTTTTAGCCATTTTATTAACAATTTAAGGATTAATTGTCTACAACTTAGTTCCTTTGTTTTTCTTGCAATTTTTAAATTTTAATTTCTTCCAAAGGAATTTTAAAGTTTCTCATCATTTTAAAAACTTTATTAACTTTTTTAAGTCATTAAAAATTGACAATAACTTACCTTTTTCGTTTTTCTTGCAAAATTCTTTTTGGGACATACAAATTTCAATTTTTTCCTAGGGAACTTTAAAGTCTTCAATCAATTTCCGGCACAATTTTTTATTATATATATTTGTCATTATAAATTGTCTCCAATTTTTTTAGAACAAAAAAATTTTAATTTCTTACTAAAGAATTTTAAAGTTTCACATCATTTTAAAAAACTTTATTAACTTTTTTAAGTCATTGTAAATTGTCAACAACTTAGCTTTTTTGTTTTTCTTGCAAAATTCTATTTGGACCATACAAATTTTCACTTTGTGAACGGTAATTGTTTAAACATGCAAGTGAGCCTTTTTTATGTATTGGTATAATGGTTGCTATTTTAAGTTATGATGAAAAAGTGTTCTTTCAAATACAAGTGTTAATTAATTTTGTTATTGGAGATATGATTGTGTTTTTTAGATAATTTAATATGGTTTTTGACATGCCATAGTCATCTCGAGCATTTTATTTTGTTAATGATAAAATAGCTAACTTTAACTTGACTAACTTCGGTGAAAGAAAAATACATCGTAAGGGAAACACGTTTATTCCAAATGCCAATGGGTCTGATTAAGATTCTATGTTAGACATAATCTTTTCAGCAATGTTTGTAAAAAATAAGCTAAAATCATTTGGTTTTATATCTAAATTTTGATTAACACAATTAATTACATCACAGTTTGTTCTATTATTATTTATTAAAGATTTATTCCTTTTGTTTTATTTCCAGATTTTTCAATGTAGTTAGCATTTGCAAATTAAATAATTTGCAAACTCTGACTTGTTTTAAAGCGGTTTTGTATTTATTTTTAAATAATATATGATTGGGTTTAAATTCAGGAGACCTGGAAGCAGCATCTTTCAGTAAAAGAACAGTTTCGCGCATTTTTTAAAGTTCATTTGTTTACCATACTACATTTTTATTAAATGTTTTAGTTGTTTTGACAGGAAAACATAACGTATATAACTCTTTAAGAATTTCCGTAAGATATTAAAAGGAAGCATCGATACTTTGACATTTATCAATAAATGAAAAATCAGAGTGTTGAAGAAAGTTATACAAATTGAATTTACCTTTCTCTGTAATGAGTTTTAATAATATAATATTATGGCATAAGAGGACCGGCCTTACATATACTCCAATCATATCTGACAAATAGATCACAGCGTGTATTTTACAACGGAATTTATAGCAATCTACTAAATATAGACGAAGATGTACCACAAGGGTCAATATTAGGGCCTTTACTATTCATAATTTTTATTAATATCTTTCATCTTATCTATCAGGTTATGCGATTCTATATGCTGATGACACTAGCATTGTATGGGATAATGATAAAGAAATTTTAGTTAATAAAGCAGCTGAGGTAAAGGAAGAAGCTTCAGAATAGTTTGCTGCAAATGAACTGTTTCTAAATGATTCCAAAACAGCAAGTGTCAACTTTGATTCCAAAAACATCAAGGAAGAAAACAGCGCAAAATTTCTTGGAATGTATGTTGATTCAAACATACGTTGGAATGAGCAGATTGATCAATCATGTTCAAAATTTGGGAGTGCTACATATGCCATACGTAAAAGACTGCTGGTAGAGAGGCAGCTTTCATAGTTTATTGTTCTCTATTTTATTCTACAATGACCTATGGCATACACGTTTGCAGCAATGCTTCAACATCACATCGAGTTTTTGTTTTCCAAAAAGAGCTATATTAAATCTAAAAGCTAATGAATCTTGTAAAGAATACTGCTAACATTTCCATCTGCTTTTGTGTTGTTAAATGTAACATCGGTGCATAAAAAATCGAATATATTAAATTCAAATTCTCAAATGCATTCATATGAAACCAGCAAGGAGACAAACTATATAGAACCACTATACATATTAAGTAAGAGCAAAAACAATGATTTAGAAATTAAATTATACAATATGTTAAACATAAAAACTTTCAAACGCAAAGTAAAAGAGTTTCTAGTGGCTCGAGCACTTTATTCCATTCAAGAGTATGTAGCATAATTATTGATGTATTATGTAATCAACATCTTTAGTTATGTTTTTAATTTGTTATTAACATGTTTTAATGGTTTTTCTATCAAATATTGTTTTTAAAACTGCTACCTGTATATATGACAAATTATCTTTGGTGTTTTTGTAAATGTTGCTATATGTAATAAAACTGCCTATCTATCTATCTATCTATTGTTTGTACAATAGACTTTTTGAACGAAAATTTGCCTGTATCTATATTTCAATTAAATTATAATATATAATTCAATAAAATAATTCAATATGATCTGAAAAACCAGAATTTATTGGCGATGTATGTTCGTAAAAACGTTGTCAATGCAATTTGCATTTTTGGTATTAAAATTAACCAATTCCCTGAGTTGGATAATAGAAGTAGATTTGCAGCCCGATTATTGTCTGTAAGGAATTGAACGTTAAATAGAATACATAAGCATATTTTCACTTGGTTTAACTCGTGGGTATACAAAATATACAAAATATAATATAAATAACATACAACATATGTATATAAAAGAAAAGTGAAAATTGATAACATAAATTTATAAAGTAATAACAATTCAAATTGTTGATCACATTTTGGCGGTTACTGTATACTTTCTGTGTCCCATTATGAGAAATTTTAATGTATTCATTAATTAAGTTTTGAGGAAAATATCCGCATAGTTCGGATGGCCCTAACTATAGAATTGTTAAGTTGATTTAGAATGAACTGAATACAGTTTATCAAATCGGACTTGAATCCCGCACTCATAAATCCGATCCTTGTTAATTTAATAATAAAATGATTTAAACAAGGGTCAAATATCAGTACCAACTGATGCGAATAAAGAGAGTGATGCGTTGAGAAAAGGCGGATTATTGGAAGCGCGTTAATCCCGATGCGGAAAAAATTCTCATGAATGCGCCGCAGCCTTCCTAAAATAAATACCAAACAATGGACACAGTACTTGCACATTGCAGCCTAACAAAAGTAGACAACAAACACCAACAATGAAATAAAACACGCTCAATAGACACTGTTAATCCGACCAAACAACTAAACAGTTCCGACAAAAATCGTCCCTAAATAATCCTATGTAGATGTTGGATTGCCTTAACAGATCTCCCTTCGTTTTTTATTTAGGTATCGGAAGTAAAGCGGAATAATTTCGCAGCCATATGTAGTTAGAGTATAGGATGTTCGAGCAGGGCTAATTTGTTCGGACATTGATACGAAGCACGATACAAAATGATCTTTATGTATTCCTAGTATAAAGGTTGGAGGGTATTGGATACAGGAGGGCAGATGATACTCCATGGCGTTTGCATGGCAATAGGTTTAATGTAGCATCACTAATTTGGGGTGTACCATGATACCGTGAGGATACTTAAACTTACACTCCAGAATTAGTTTTATTTGTTGTTGCATACGTTACGGTTACATGCTTGTAATTTATCAAATATGAAAAATGTTGCTTTCTTAATGGTTTGTTTGGAAAGGCCCAAAACATCCAACAATTGCTCCGCTTTATTAATATACAAAAATCTATACAGGCAGACTGAAAGCAATTATTATGTGAAGAAGTAATGGTGAAGCTTATGTAAAATTTATTGTTCGATGAATCGAATGTTATTAGATAATAAAAAGTGATATAATATCCATAACACGGACTAATACAACTATAATAGACATAATAACTAATAATTCATAGCAATTTATTCATATTTTCCCATTGAACGGTACATTTATGAGGCAAAACAAAGAATCCGCACACATGTTGAATTGATAAAGGACAGGGTTATAGCTTACTACAATAACCACAATGGCACAAATACGTTTTAACATTACAATGGGCGAGATTTAATTTAATCCGGGGAACAAAACAGGGTCCTGTAAAAACTTAGTGAGAGTGCGAGGACACGATCGCTCTCTCTGTCTAGTTCAAATTATTTGGCTACAATATATTATATTGTGAGTAACACACACATGTGTACGGTTGACAAGTCTCACAGTGAAAAACTATTCACCCTTTTTATACGTTTGACCGCATCTAATCACATACAAGTGGACTTATATAACATCGAATTTATCACTATAACACCCCCTTGTTGTGTTGGATTGAATAATGAATTGTTAATTTAATTGCAGGGAATAATTTTATTGTTCGGAATAATTGAGAACGAATTTTCTGCCTTTTATAACTAATTGACTGTGTTTTCTTTCAAGTCTGTGCTAATTTTCAGTGTTGGTATTCATCTTAGATTATCCGGTACAGATGTACTGTAAATTTTCTGGATTATTATCATTTTGCAAATTGATTTTATAAAAATGCAAAATGTTGCAAAAGAAAATATTGCGAAAGCTGTAGAAAATATTGCGAAAACTGTTTTTGAAAATCTGCAAAAAATCACTAAACACTTTGTCAAAGAAACATTACAAAATATTGAAAGTTGTCCTTAAGAAAAGTTGATAAATGTTGGTCAAATACGTTTTTGTAGTTAAATAAATGTTTGTGTTGATTTTTGAAGAAAAAATCTCAAATATTTTTCCAATTAAAACTGGAGGTTGCAATGCGTACTAAAACTTTTCCCCCATGTGTTGGTGGAGGATCTGGTCTGTTCGACATACTTTGCTTGCGCCGATTTTAATCAAATTTTAATTATATTTTTGAATTTTGTCGGTTTTAACACCGACTGACACTGATCACGTGTGTTTTAATTTGCCCAATTAACCATTTATCATCTTTACTATCTATTGGTTTTTATTTTCTCCTAAAGGGAGAAAAGTAATAAATTCGTATCTTTTTTGTGTTTTGCATTTTTTAATAAAACGGATTTTAGAGATTACAAATAAGTTTATATGAAATTTTCTTATAAATTTTATAGTTAACTTGTAATCTGACAAAATCTTTCTTTTTGACATTTCTAATGCGTGTTTATAAGTTGGGTATTAAAATATCAATCTAAAACTAATTTAATTCAATTTCTAGGGTTGAATTACTATAGAATTGAGCAACTACCTTTCTTTATTTGTTATTCTGTTCAAATCGAAGCAAAAGAAAGAAAAAATTACTACCACCTGGTGCCAACTTAACCAATCGAAACTAATTTTTGGACGGCACGACTAGAGCTTACTTCTAACATATTCCCCAAATTTTAGAACAAAATCTTAAAAACTGTTTGAGTTATGCATGACACACACATACACACTCACACACACATACGTAGATACATACAGACATTTTTTTAAAAACCATTTTTTTAGACTTAGCGGCTCCAAAACGTATATTTCCGTTGAAAATCTCAATTTCGAATTATTGGCATGAATCCAATAATTTTCGTTATATAAGGAAAAAATAAAAATGTATTAAAAGCAGAATTTAATTCCTTGCAATATTTTTCGTACAATTATAGTTATTGTTTGTTTAACCGAATTATATATAAATTTTTAAATTTTTAGATTACGTTAGGTTAACAGTGGTGGATCTGCCTAACCTATTGCAAAATTGCTGTAAAATTAAATATATATCATCAGCCCGGCAAACGTCTTTTGCTCAAAATATTAGATTTTATAAAGATTCTTTTTGCGATTTTGGCCGACATTGTTTAATTACTTTACTCTAAATATTGCCTGATATCTTATAAATCGTAAAAACATGGATAATGCAACAAAAGAAATAAAATTTTTTAAAAATTGTTGAAAAATATCTGCAAATTTAAAGTGCACCATGATAAATATTTAAAAAAAAGAAATGTCGATGAAACGTGCAGAAAATAAATAAACAAAAAAGTTAATTAGATATTTCATATTGAAAAATGTCAAAAAATTTAAAAAAGATATAAAAAATGTTAATAAACACTATAAAATTTGAATGAAGCGTAGAAAATATAAAAAAATTGTTGCAAAAGCTTAAAAATGAACAAATTTCTAAAAATTATGATAAACAATCCAAAATGTTGACAAGAGTATGCAAGAAAGTCGAAAAAGTTGCAAGACTGAAAAGAATCTCAAGAAAAAGTTGTAAAATGTGGAAAAAATGTAAAAAACGAAAATCAGAAATCTGAAGCATAACTAAATGAATGCAATAAATGCTGTCAAATATTAATAAATATTGCAAACAATTATATTTATTAAGAGAGAAGATAACAAAATATCCTAAACATTGAGAAATTTTCAAAAAAATATTGAAAATCATCTTTGAAAACGCAATAATAATGATACTAATAATAATAATAATACTAATAATAATATAAATAACAATAATAATAATAAATAATAATAATAAATTAATAAAAATCAACTTTATTCCGACAGAAATTTTTCCAATTATAGGAATTTATTATTTTATATTATTATAGGAAAATATTATTTTAGTTATAACTAAATCCTAATAACATTGAAGCAAAATATTGGAACACGTGAGCAACAATGTCATAAAAATTACAAACAAGAAAATGTCAAAAATAGCTATATAAATATTGAAACATTCTAAAGAAGAAACAATCTGAAATAACTAAAAAGTATTTAAAAACGTTACAAAACTTTACGCAATTTGCATAAAATAACAATGAAAATATTTTAAAATTTTGAAGAAAATCTCAAAATGTGCAGAAATTTGAAAAAAAAATAAGAAGAATTTTAGAAAACCATGTGAAGTGAGAAGAAATTTTGGAGCATGGGTGCAAATATGTGGAAAAATTAAAACTAAAGAAATTGCAAAAAAAAGAAAAATTATGTAAAATGTTGAAAAGATCAGAAAAATGTTGTAAAGTTTTAAAAAGATCGGAAAAATGTTGTAGAATGTAGAAAACATCGGAAAATGTTGAAAAGTTCAGAAAAATGTTGTAAAATGTTGAAAAAATCAGAAAAATATTGTATAGTGTTGAAAAGTTCAGAAAAATGTTGTAAAATATTGAAAAGATCGGAAAATTTTTGTAGAATGTTGAAAACATCAGAAAAACGTTATAAAATGTTGAAAGGATCAGAAAAATGTTGTAAAATGTTGAAAACATCGGAAAAATGTTGTAAAATGTTGAAAAGTTCAGAAAAATATTGTAAAATGTTGAAAAGATCAGAAAATTGTTGTATAGTGTTGAAATGATCAAAAAAATGTTGTAAAATGTTCCAAAGATCAGAAAAATGTTGTATAGTGTTGAAATGATCAAAAAAATGTTGTAAAATGTTGAAAAGATCAGAAAAATGTTGTAAAATGTCGAAAACATCGGAAAAGTGTTTTAAAATGTTGAAAAGTTCAGAGAAATGTTGTAAAATGTTGAAAAGATAAAAAAAAATTTGTAAAATGTTGAAAAAATCAGAAAGATTGTATAGTGTTGGAATGATCAGAAAAATGTTGTAAAGTGTTAAAAAGATCAGGAAAATGTTGTAAAATGTTGAAAAGATCAGAAAAATCTTATATAATGTTAAAATGATCAGAAAAGTGTTGTGAAGTGTTGAAAACGTCGAAAAAATGTTGTAAAATGTCAGAAAAGTGTTCTAAAATGTTGAAAAGATCAGAAAAAGTTGAAATGCATATAGAAGTTGTGGAAAAAAATTGTGGTTGTATGCTCAGTCGAGGTTCTTGAAGGTTAAGCTTAATAAGATCTTTAGTAGCTTAGGCAAGCCCATTCTGACTATTTTAATGTCTGCGGTGGTGTTGTTATACGTAAATCAATTATTCGGTTCACTTTGAATTTTTAAAATAATTCAAATATGTAGAACTACTTAAAAAACTTTCAATAAATACGTTGAGCTATAAATCAATAATTATTTAAATTTTCTTCTTGGTTAGTACAGGGTGACCAGGAGAAACAAGAAAAAATATTATTTGGCTAATTTTGAAACATAAAATTGATATAAAAATATATTGAAACGTATAACAATTTTTTAAATAACGTTTTAGAGATGTTCAATGGTGCACTCTTCCACTCTGCCTTTAAAGTTTTTTCGCACTATTTCCAATGTATGCTGATCGATCAGTACCTCACGATGAATTGCAACTTTAAGTTTCTTGAATGTACTGGGTTTGTCCACATAATCGCAAGTTTTAAGTCAAAAAGATATTGCACCAGCCGAGACATGGAGAGTTACTTTCATTTAAATTTTTGGTAAATCAACCTATATAGATTATTATTTATTGCCTCTTGAGGTTTGGAAAACGTGAAGACCAAAGCACACAAACCACAATGATTGGCATTAGAGAAATTGAGAGCTATTAAGAAGGAATTTGACGCATGTTCAAAGTTGGAGTAAATAGACTATCCCAGAATTGTTGGTTGCCCTACACATAATCTATGTAAAGAACATTAATGCAAAAAGTACATCATTTGGTTACTTAGAGAATTAAATGCACAAACTAATTTTGACCATTACCAGTCCTGCATATTCAGGATTTTGTTCAAAATCGTGACAAAACCATGCAAAACAACAATCTTTTTAAGTTATAAATATTTAATAATTATAATATTCTAATTTTATATATATATATATATATATATATATTTGATGAATAAATTAATTTTTTGTCTATCATAAGCTGTACATAAAACGATCATAAGCATACAAATATCTTAAGCTCATTGTGAACGCTAACATGGTTTCTCATATGTTCACCTTTATGTTTTATGTCACTTTTATGTAATTTAGGTGATTAATAAATGTAAATTTGATAAACAAATTTAATGTATGGCGTTGGGCTACAATTGTTCTCCATTCATTACTGTCATGTATTCTTTCTAGTTCTTGATATTGATTGTCTTCAGGTCTTCCCTTACTGACATTATTGATCTTTTTGTTGGCCTCTCTATTTGTTTGGTTACTCTAGAATATCTTTAGACTTTGGGCTACAATTGTTCTCCATTCGTTATTGTCGTGTGTTCTTTCTAGTTCTTGATATGGATTGTTTTCAGGTCTTCTATCACTCACTGACTCTATCGATATTTTCTTAGGCCTCTCTATTCTTTTGGTTCCTATAGAATATCTTTAGACCTCGGGCTATAATTGTTCTCTTTTCGTTTGTGTCATGTGTTCTTTCTAGTTTTTGATATTGATTGTTTTCAGGTCTTTTATCACTGACTCCATTGATCTTTTCTTTGGCTTCTCTGTTCTTTTGGTTAATATAGAATATCTTTAGACCTCGGGCTACAATTATTCTCCATTTGTTACTGTCAAGTGTTCTTTCTAGTTCTTGATATTAATTGTTTTCAGGTCTTCCGTCACTGACTCTATCGATCTTTTCTTTGGCCTCTCTATTCTTTTGGATGATATATAATATTATTAGATCATGGGTTACAATTGTTCTTCATTTGTTTGTGTGATGTGTTCTTTCTAGTTCTTGATATTGATTATTTTCAGGTCTTTCATCATTGACTCTATCGATGTTTTCTTTGGAATCCCTATTCTTTAGGTTACTATAGAATGTCTTTAGAGCACTAGCTTTATCATCATTTCTAATGGTAGTCTTTCGATATGCCCAAACCATCTTTTCTGGGAGATTTGATACAAGATGTTATTGTTGTCTCTCCATAAAGTATCTTGAGTTCGGCGTTTGTTTTCTATCTCCATCCAGTGTATGCGTTCTTATTTTAAATTACAAGCAGATGATGCTAAACAGTACTTCTATTGTACAATGGTGTTTGGTGGCTCAGTAGAAATCAATTTTTGGAAAGATTTATTTTGTGGAAGACATTTTTTTGCAAAAAGTTATTAGATTTGTTATTTTTAGTAGATGTTTGTCCAAAAGTAAACAATTTAAAATTGGAGTTGCAAACATGATTATTCGAACAATTCCTAATTTTATTAAAGGAACATTTAAATCATCATTCACAAAACTTGTTAAAGTTTCTCAACGAAAATAAAAAAATGGGTAAGTGTGACTTCACGAAATTTAGAAATAAAATAGAAATGGCCGAGAGGGAAATTCACGCAATGCTTGGAGATTTTAATAGCATGGACGGAATTTTAACAAAGCATTTAACCTAATTTAAACTTCGCAAAAATTTCCTCTAGGTTTATTTGCCAAAAATTTCAAACAAATTTTGATAGAAACCAATATGAAAACACAACTTGATTTAATCAACATAATATTGATTTAAAATCAGTAAATTGAGAAGTAGTTTGGAAATATACTTATGAAGTCCTGATATTAATAATAATAAGAATAATACTTTATTGGCCCAAAAGTCAATCAATCATACAGGACAAGTTAAAAAATAAATACAGTACAAGTTAAATACAGATAACTTCAAACAGACATATACTTATAATAATATTAAATATTACACATTACAATTAAAGCCGTTATCATTAAAATATTCGATTATGCTATAATAAGCTGTTGAAATTAATGTTTCTTCTAATATGCGTTTGAAGCTGATTTTATTTAATACATTTATATTATTTGGCAATTTGTTGTAAAGAGCTTTATGCCCACGTAGTTAGGACTTTTTTGGAACAGTTTATAATTATGTGCGGAAATTCTTAATAGTGTTTGTCCGTGTCTAGTATTATATGTTGACCTATTATGACCTATCACCTATCACTAGACACAAACTGTTTGAAAATTTTCCTAATATATGGGATAATTATATATATATATATATATATATATATATATATATTAGGACTATTTTCGAACAGTCCGTGTCTAGTATATATATATAAAGCTTAAATTGAGGACTTTTGTCTTTCAAGTATTCAAAACTGGTCAAAATTCATATTTTTGAGTACCAATCTAAGAAAAATTGATGTCTTCTATATTTTTATTAAGCTAGTATTATTTTTAGACATTTTGGTAACAATTTTAAAGTTTTAAATGAAATCTTCCTGTCTCTAAAGTGATTTTTTAGACTTGAAATATACAGTACACCGTGAGAATTTTTGTTTGTTAACAATATTCAATTTGTGACTTGTTTAACAGAGCACGGAGCATACGTTTTTGTAGTTTAAAAATTTTACTTAGTCTATTAAACATACCCCATGCTACAATACAATATGTAATACAAGAATTTTGAGTCGATGTAATACATGACTCAAAATCGGCGTGGTAATATAATAGAAGTAATTTTAGGTCGACCATATATCTCGAATAACAAACCATGGTTTGTGAATAAGATAAGTTGAATAAAATACTTTTCTTATTATAGATATATATAATATATATATATATATATATATATATATATATATATTTATAATAAGATATATTTTCTTATGTCGACTCTTCATTTTATAATTTTCAGAATAAATATTCTTGAATTCCACCATATTCGAACAATTTCTTAAAATGCTTAAATGCTTCTAAAAATGCTCTCAACATGTATATAATCAGCTTCTAGTAATGCTCTCAAGAGTTTTAAATATTCTCAAATTATTTTAGAGAATCTCAATTACTTTCTAAATGTTAACAACAATTCCAAAAATATTAAGTACATCTAAAAATGCTTTTAAGTTTCTAGAAATGCTTTCAAGCTTTTAAAAATGCTTTGAAGCTTCTAAAAATGTCCGAAAATTTCTGAAAATGGTCTAAAAATGTTCTGAAAATGCCCTTTTCAATTTCTTAAAATGCCTAAATCCTTCTAAAAATGCTCTTAAAATTTATATAATCAGTTTCTGGAAATGCTTTCAAGAGTTTTAAATATTCTCAAATTATTTTAGAAAAACTCACTTAATTTCTAAATTTAACCAATAATTCCAAAATTATTAAAGGCATCTAAAAATTCTTTTGTTTCTAGAAATGCTTATCAAGCTTCTAAAAATGCTTCAAAGCTGCTAAAAATGTCTGAAAA
>JARJEC010083614.1:0-10105 GCA_030264575.1 Tachinus sp. AB-2021 | reverse complement strand
TAAGACTCGAATTCGTTTATATTTGTAAATTACATAATAGATCTTAAACAAAAGTTTGTTATTGTATTTAATTATTTATTGCTTTATTTTACATTTTTCTGTATCCCCGTTGCCTTTCATTAGAGGTGAGTTATTTAATCATTAGTAAAAGCGATTCTATTGTAAATATTGAAAAGTTACAGAGTATATTTATATTATATTACCTACAACTTTAATGTTAGGAAATTTTATGTGGCAGTAATAGTATAGACTTAAAGTCGGTGGCACAAAAGTTATTAAAAATATATTTCGGTACATTAAAAAAAAAGCCGAGATATAAAAAAATCACCTTTGTTTCGTGACGCACAAGAAAATTTTGGTGAATATTCGTGGGTTGGGGCTTGGAGGAGAACTTTTTAGCAAACAATCAAAAAAATTGCAACCTAATATATTTCGTAAATATAAGGCACTTTATGGGGCAGGTTTGCTGGCCTAGAAATAATTCGCAGCAATTTCACAAATATTCTACAGCATATTTTAGTAATTTGAACCCTTTGATGTTACGGCATATTTTACAAAGATTTAATATTCTTTAACAGCTTTTTAATCTGCTTATAGTTTTGACATCATTGGGTTACAACAATTAAATATTGAAAGAGTTAAAACCGAAGTAAATATAAAATTTAAAAAAAATATATATAAATATATAAACTAAAGTTTTTTGATTACCTGCGGGTATATCCAAACGCACTCCAACTATGCCTACAATTAAAAGTAAAAAAAGTAAACTAAAGAATCCAATTTGTAATGTTTTAAAAATACACATCGACTGATTTACGAGTGACACATACGGAATACCATAGCTAATTAGAAATGCAGGGCGATTCAGGTGAGTCCCCATGCTATAAAGCAGCTTATTGTGCCGGTCTAATTCCATCTTCACAATGAGAAGAAAATGAATAAAAAACGCATATAAATAACCAGAAGCTTTTTCCCAGTTTTAATAACGATAATGATACAATATAAGAAAGAATGTAATGAAAGTGGTGCAGAATAAAAAAATTATAATAATGGAGTATTTGATGGGATGAGGAAGGTATGTCTCCTTGATGCCGCGCATATTACAAGGAGAAAAGTAATTTTGGCCCGTTTATGGGCACATATCAAACCTTTATGTGTAAAAGAGGACGTGTATATTGCTGCACGTGTTGAATACTAAATGCAAAATACGGTATTTTCATTAAGGCGAGGTGATGAAGCACATCGAGAATGGTCAACCCATTATTGCAGCAGCGCCGCTGCAACAGAAGGAAGGAGCGCGGCGCGACATTTGCTAACTCAATTTAGAGCCGTCCTGCAGCGACATACCTTGCCCGATGTCCACGGTTAAATGGAATTCCTTGGCCGCTCCAACGGGCCGGTCCGTATCACCGTCAAGTTATAAATTACATTACGGGGATGAATTTCCAGGACATCTGTTACCTCCCCGGACTCGCTCTCTCTTGCAGAGCAGGCACACTCTGTTTTGTTCGGGAAGTTTGCGCGGAAAATGGATTAAAAAAAATAATAGCGACGGGCAGTGCGAGCGAGAAGACCAGAGCAGGACATACGAGTCGATGGGGACTTTTCATTAAAATATTATTTACGGCCGAATTCCACCTGGAGATTAGATTTTCTGGCAATGAGGGACGCACGACCTATTTGGTCTGATGATTTACTGGCCAGTCTGTTTCGGGGCCCTCGGGTCACTCGCCTGATAAGCGCATGGATAATCCTGCAGAGGTGAAAAAGTATAACAGCAATATTTTTTATGTGTCAAGGGGTGGATAATAAAAACATTCAAACGTTTCGATTAAAAACAATTAAAAATAGTTTACAGCCATATAACTGAAAAATACTCATATTTATTCCATATTTTCCTTTTATCGTCTTTTCTACAGTATGTACACTTGATACAAATTCGATCTTCAGATGAACGACTTTCCTTTCAGGAACACAGCAATACAGTTATTAAAAGTTAAAATCCTTGTTATAATCCATTAAAAAATATGTATTGTTAGCACATTTTCAATCATTTCATTATTAAGAGCATAAGTTGTTGATGCAGTAGTCAGGCGGGTTGATACCACTTACCCAACTATTGCGTCATCAACATATTGCATATTATTTTCAATATACTATTGCTTCCAGTCCGAGTTTGCGCAATCTCCAGAAATAAATGTATATAAGTATCGGTTGGTGAACTGTCTTAGACGCTTCGCCTCTCCCGGTGATGTGTGTGTAAAAACTTCATTCGTCTCCACAGGAGGTCTGGAATATCTCGCGCGAGGAAGTAAGCGAAACATCTCAAAACCTGTATAATTTTCTGGATTTTCACCAAATAATACAGATTTTTAAAAATTTATGTTTTTAATAGAAACAAAAAAAATGGATCTGTTCATTTTAATTCAATTTGAACCAGCTTTTTTAGAGTTTAATTATTGTCTCAAATCTTTAAATTACCAGTATGCCAGTTAAAATTAATTTGTTGAAATGAAGGCCAATTTTAAAATGTGTTTAATGCCGCCGAATATTTTAAATATCAACGTACAGTCGTTTTTTCGATTTGATGTCACATTTTTGAAAATTAAAAATCGAGCAAATACTATATAATACAAAACAGAAAAACACATTTAAATTGTAACAACCCGTATTACGTATGATACTGTAAGATTTACTATAGTATACAAATACTAAAAGTTGAGTTTGAACAAGGCTGGAACTTAAAACCATTGAGATTCTATAGCCGACATTACAGGTTTCAGCGGTATAAGAGATTTATAACTATAAGTATTTGGTAATCTACATTTAGAGAAAAAAGAAGAGAATTCTGTTACTTGCAATTCTTTTATCATTGATTATATTGGACAATCTCTTGGTGATAGAATTGGTCAACATAAGAGGGACTGCAAAAATAAACTAAAAACTAATGGTTTATCAAACCATCACATAATAGAAGGGAATAAGTTCAATTTTCAAACAACTAAAATTTTGGACGTATTAGAAAGTGATTAGTGTACAAAATGTTCGAGTTTCCTTTCCAGTTTGTTTTCTTTTACTTAACTAAATATTTTTTTGTTTGTTAAAATAATATTCCTGTCTTTGGTTATTTAAGTCAATTACTTATTTGCTCCTTGACAACAGTTCTCCAAAGATCAATACTGGACAATATTTGTGAAATTTATTATACAACTGGACCCTAAAATACCAAAAGAAAGAAAGAACTAGTGTTGCCTTCATTAATCGTGTATAGTATACATGGCAAAAGTAAATTTCATCTGACATGTTTACATTAGGCGTGCAAAAGAACAGAAATAAGTCATTCTCAGCCTTCGCAATATCGACTTTATGGCAGTATCAGATGAAGCAGTGTTAATATTATTAGTAAACGAATGGATAGAAACAACTGGTGTAAGAAAAGAACTCTCTTGAAATGCTTGGAGGGCGAAGAGAATTTCTAGCATCTGATGTCTGAATGTGAGGTACACAGCATGCAGCACATAGCCCACATTGGTAAGCAGCTAGAACAGTGGACATGTAATCCAAAGGTTGTGTGTTCGATCGCCAATCGAGGCAATTTTTTGAAAATTTTATTCCAAAATAGAGTAATGGCGAAGTAATTATTTAATAATTATAATATTCTAATTTCAAGTCATGGTTCCATTTAAAAAGTTAAATTGTAAATAATTACTATTTACAATATTTGTAAAATCCGAAAAGTCTTGATAAAACACACAAATTTTGTCAGGTGAAAAAGCATAAAACTTAAGAATATATACAATATAGAAAGAATTTCCATTAAGATAATATTAAGTACTAATATGAGATACCATAACTGATAAAGTGTCCAAAAAAGTGTCTACTAAGAATTCTACAAAATTGTTTTAGTTACCGCAATTCCGCAAATAAACTTACAAATAAACAACATATGTAGGTTATATAAAGTAGTAGTACTCATTCAGTTAATTAGTCTGGTCAAAATAGACCATATGCAGTACCTTTATTTGAGGCTTTTGATGTTTAACAAAACACTTTTGAATATAATTAACAGGTCATAACATTCCTAAATATTAACTTTTTCAACAACCCAACCTTGTTATTCCATCGATATTTAAATGGCATTATTAAAATAAATAGCAAACCTTGCACTAAATTAACCTACATTTAGATGTTCCACAGAATATAATAAGAAAGAAAAAAATTATAATGTAAAGTATAAAAGGAACAAACTGTTGTCTATATACAACCAATGAGTAGTATTCGAAATAGCTATTTACAATGTAAGGTGCGAAAGAATATATTGAGTGCTGAAATCGTATGAAACCGCTAATAACCGATTAAGAGTCAATTTGGAAACGCCACCTTTGAAGAATAATTATTATTGGTTCAGACCGACAATGTTGTCAAGCCAACGTGCAATTTTATTTTCTTACCACACGCTCAAACGCTACTTTTGCGCACGCTAGTACAAAAAATATACTTTCTTTTGTAAAAGAACCTGATGACAGAAACTAGTATTCAATCAAACAGTATTACAGTCATATGTAATTCGGCTTTGGTATACTTTAAAAGTTTACTAAAATAAATAATTTACGCAATAAAGAAAGATTCTTGTATAACTAATACATTTGCTTTCTCTAGAGCGAAAGTAAAGATTACATGACTTCTTCATCAAAACTGATCAACTGTTTTGAATTGTATCTGCTTTCCATTTTACTGGATACAATATTGGACACAACTCAAACAAAAATGTCTAAGAAATACCAATGCTATACCCATTCGTGCGAAAGTACTGAGCCATAAAATCTCGTGCAAACCAACCGGTCGGCTGCTATTGGTTGTTGAAATTTTAAAAAACATAATAACGTTTCGCAACAGGCAATATTACCCCTCTGTGCACGTTTTCACCACGTGCTAACTATTTTTATTTACTGGAAGTAAATATATAATATTTGTTCAATCCAAAATATAAATTGCCTTAGTAAAAATTGTCCAACAATTGTTCCAACCAATGCAAATCAATTGTACTTTTTTATATGTATATAATAATTATACATTATAACTTCTCAAATATTTGCAATTCCACATTACGTCTTTTTTATTAAAAAAAATAAGGTAACGTAGTTCTTTATATTTACTTTGAATTCTTTAATAGTTTTAAATAAATTTTATTTTGCGGTTTTTGGTTGGAAAAACTCCATTATGAAAAATCTAAAATTATTACGTTTAATTCATTAGCAATTTTTCTAGTATAAAAGTTTGATTTTATTTGATTGAAAAACTTATGTTGTGAATTTACAATATATAAGTTTTTATCACACAACTGCGTGCTTTTCCGAATTTGATCAACGGAATCCAGTTTCACAAGAAAAATACAACTTTTTATATGAAACTGCAAAATGTCAAAATACGATCATAGTTAGAAATGTATATTAAACTATTAAAAACTTACATAATAATTATAAGACACTCACCTGTAACAAAAATAAAAAAATAGTAAAAGGAACAAACATTTTATTTTAACATCAAATAAAATCATAGTATACTATATATGTTTTATTAAATAATTTCTACTGTATAAGTATGAGATTGCAAACAAGTATTCAAATATACCACTACTAATATTTTCTATACAGAAACTATGCCTAGTTAATCATAAAGATGGTTTTGACCTCCACTATGTGGTACTTCATTATTAGAAATAAATATAACAAAAATTACTATGTTTTTAACCACAAATATTTATTTATCAAAAATAAAATATAGGCGACTCAAGTTTCGACTTATGAAGGTTGATAATGACCTTCATATGAGTATGATAATTTATATTTCTTTCTATGCCTAGTTCATTTAATATTTTTTACTTATAGTAGTAAATCGATACAGTACCGTTTTACTACTTTATGAGTAGAAATTATTTAATAAAACATATAAAGTATACTCTGATTTTATTTTGATATCAAATATACACGCAGTATGGATAACTCTTATATTTTCTTTTAATATTAAATGGAGACGTTTTAGAATTAGACAAGATATCTATTCACAAAACTTAATTTTACTCTAAAACGATACAGTTCGTCTAACAATATTAAACTAACTAGGCATAGTTTGTGTATTCACAAATATTAAAAAAAAAAACAGAAAATATAAGTAGTTATTTAATTGAATATTTGTTTGCAATTAACGTTTGGCTTGCTTCGGAAGTTGGTATCACGTGATGTTTTTCGATGGCCGCACTGCTTCTGATTTGATTAGTCGGAAATTGGTTGGGTCCGCAATTAATAATTGTTGATTGTTGTCATTCTGATCGTGTAATTGCAGTGAGTTGTAATAAAGGGGAGCGAAAGAAAAAAGGGAATGCGATGGAAGCAGGAGGCAAATTGGTTCGGTACACAATCCATCTATCTATCCGTAGTGATAAGGAAACGATAGATGGAGACATATCTGAGTCAGTGCTGGAGCACAAGTGTCGATGCGAGTGATAAGAACGGAAAACGTATGGAGTCCCAGAGGAACGCTCTTATCAGAAGTGGTTCTGTGGTCAACTTATGAGAGAGGAGAGGATCCGGAGCCTTCAGGATTGGTAAGAATAAATTGCCGGCAAGTTTATGATGCACCTTCCTTGGAAGGAAAACTATAACGCTTGCGATAACCGTAACCGCTATTACATCCTGGGGGAGCGGCGCGACCTGCAGCGGTCGTTTGGAGACGCGCGGGCGAAAACAAGATAACTAAGGTGATGCCGAGGCGAACGAGAAATCTGACAATTGCGGGAATAATAGCTGAAGGAAGCCGGGTTATAAAACCGGAGGAGGACGCGAGCGATACCATCGATGAGTCCACACGCGAATGGCCGGGGCCTCGTGGCAGTGACGTGGCTCCATTGTCTAGATGCAGACATAAGGGAAAACAATCCTGACTACCAAGCTCGACAATCACCTACCAGGGTCCCCCTGGGTATCCCTGATGGACTTCCGTCGGATGTTACTCATGTATCCTTTCCGCACACAGTCTAAGAACTTGATCGTATCGCCTAATCCCACATGCTGCGTATGCTTTAATCCTCCTCCAAAATACGCACCGAAATATTTAAGATAAACCCAATTACATCAATGCATTATCTTTATGGGTATAAATCCGCTTGAAAATAAAAGTTTTCTCCGCGAAGACATATGTTTCCATAATAATAAATAACGGCGACATACTAATCCCCATTGTTAATCATCGCTGGTCCCCATCTTAATGTTTTGTTCTGGACAAGTTTAGTTTGTCCCCGAAGGAGTCGCGCGCTAAGTGTAGTGATTCCGATGACGGATGGTAGCTTTATACTCTCGGGGGGTCGTGCAGACCATCCAGGTCGAGCCGTCACCGACGTTGCGGCAAAAATAAAAATAAAAAACCCCAGGAGAGAGGACACGCTGACAGAACTTGAAAAATAACTGTAATGCGATTTCCCTTTGAGCATGGGAATTTCGGGATAAAAATAATTTAAACCTTGATAAATAGACAACTTGACCGGCTTATATAAAATGGCATCAAATTATAATGCACAAGTAAGTTGCTTGGCTTACAGGTTTGAAAGTTTTCAGTTTATAAATAAACTGAAAAAATATGTAATTGAGTTTAAAAAAGTAATGAGGGACACGCTCGCTCTGAAAATTCCGCAGAGAAGAAGAAGTGGATATAGACGACCGTGGGGATGGGGAGGATGCTCCAACCCCGGAATTCCGCAAACTATATTACTTATGCTAAAGGCAATTAATTTGTCCAAAGATTATCCATGCATCCCTGGTACCTCTCCCGCTGCTCGGGACTTCTTTTAATTAAGTTTAATTAACGTTACCAAAGTCCGACATGGCGTGCTAAGGAGAGCGGGCTGATCTATGATGATCTTATTACTCAGGGGTGGCAGGCAAAGGGTAAATGGAGGATATAAAACGAGAAGGAGAGCGGGAGAGATCTAAAAAGTTACACTGATGAAATTAAATCGTCATTCTTTCGGAATAAAAGCGGGAAGGGCCGACTTAATTAGTGTAATTAGTGGCTTATACCTTCTTGAGCCGCGGGATTAACATGCAGAATGCGGCAAGTGCTCAATCTCGGCCGGCTCCTCCACCACTAATCATGCAAGACGTGTAATGGCTTGAAATCGAGGTCCCGGTAACTTAGAAAATTAGCAATTTCCTTTGCCGGTGCGAGCGATAGCCGCGAGGACCTCTAGACGCGCGGCATTTGCATAAATAATCAGAGAACATGCAAATCGCCGAGGTCGTAGCATTAATTACCTAACTATGTATATTATCTGTGGGCAAGATGCAGTTGGCGCCTCCGCCACGCCTGCGAATACCAAAGTATTTTGTCCAGAGAAAAATAAAATACGTATTCACTCCCTCGGCGAACTTTGCGCCTTTAATTATTTCTAATTAAATTTCCGTAATTACGTTATATATTTTTTTCTCCATGGCAGTTGGCAGCGACCGCTGATGGCGCCGTAAGACTTTTAAGAGTCACTTCATACTGTCTAGGTAATAAACACTCGGAAGATGCATAATGAATCGGGATCTCATAAATTTTCAAAGCACGGGAAAAATTGCGGAATTATGTCGACTAGCAAAACTTTAAGCAATACAACATTGAAATTAAAATTTATTTGAAATTTTAACACACTTTGTCTCTGCTCGAGTCTTCCTCAATTTAATTATTTAATTATTACTACTAACTTAAATAATTTATCATTTTTAAAGCAACATACTGATTTTTAAGTTTTTTGATAATTGTTAGTTAACAAAATATATTTTAAATAACAAAATTAAAAAAAACAGAATCAAAATAAATAAAGTAAAAACAAAATGTTGTTTTTCTACTAACTTAAAAAGATTACTTTGCGCATCACTAATGGTACGCAATGCTTTTTGAACCGCAAAAAAACAGAAAGAATAAAAATAATTTCTATTGATTTAATAAAACTGACAGTAACAATGTAATAAATGACAAATTTATTTAATGCTTGCCTTATATTTTATTTGATTTCTATAATTTTATTTACAAATTCAATCAATAATTTTTTTAAGAAAATTTTTGTTTTTATTTCGTGATTAATGGCACATTTGACTGCATTTTCTACATTGACCTACCGGTCTCGACCCAAACTAACATTATCACGCATAATTCATGTTGAACACTTATTACAAAAATAACTATTCAACTTGAACATTGATCATTTTAATACTTGTCCGGCAAATTTAGTCAAAAAATGCTAGAATTTAGACTTTTAACGCTTTCATAAAATGTAGTTTCTTGTGTCAGAAAACAAATGTCACCAACGCAGCAGTTCGCAAATTGGCGCAACAAAAACAATATGTAAATTTACAGAATGCGGCAAAATGGTTGACCTAGACCTTAGAAGCAACAAAATAGTGGGCGTGATCGCTGTCCGAGTGATTATGACATTTTCAATTAGTAACATGATTTTGATCCGGATCAAAATGTTCGGAGAAATTTAGTCATTTCAAATATATAATTATAAAATGATGATGGTGCGGAAGTTATTAGATAGTTTTTGAATCAGGACTTTTTTGCACCATACAAAAGAAGTTGTGGTTTGTAGCGATGAAGCTAAGTAGCACTTTTAAACGACAGAATTGTCAATATTGTTTCTACGCAAACCCACTGGAACTTCACCAGCGACCACTATATAGCCTCAATCTTACCATCTAGTGTACAATAGACGATTTTGGTGTTTGAGTTCTTTATTTTATATTTTAAGAGGATGGAATGACGATACCGGTCACATAAAATCGTTATTGTTACCTGCTTTAAAATATTCTCGGTAGAAAAGTGAGAATTTACTTAACGATTACAATCGAAAACATTGTTGCCTGATTTTACCCCATTAATTTTTCTTCTATAAGACACCTTATACCGACATTGGGCACACATTTAAGAAGATCTAGAGACGGCAATAATGCTAGAAACAACTAATGGCAATTGTATAGGATATGATCGGACTTTAAGACACCATCGACAACAACGGCATTTTTTAAAAGATAACATTTTAAAATGACAAATTAAAATTAAATGACCA
>JARJEC010083612.1:0-38759 GCA_030264575.1 Tachinus sp. AB-2021 | reverse complement strand
CCAAAACGTACGCTAAAATAATTGTAATATTTAAAAACAAACAACCGATTCGCCCATCGCCAGCCCACTACCCATTCAAGTATTGATATAAGTTTATTGAAAAGATATTAGCACGTCTATTTTACGTCAATAACTGACGTCTGTTTCACGTCATTAAGTTACGTCAATTTCACGTTTCTAAATGACGTCTTTCGTCCCTGATATACTTTCGTCTTTTTGTTGTTATATTTACGTCATGTTTTAGGTCATAATGACGTAAACTATCACCAAAAAATGACATGAATATGACGCGTATTTGTTGGCTGGGTAACGTCCTTCAGTTAATGTTTTAATTAAGGGCAATTCCATATTCGAGCAACAACTTTCATAGATACACACACAGTGAGGCCAAAATTGCACACTTGCTATTTTTTTAGGCTACCCAATTACTACATGTTAAAATCGATTTATAATAGCGCGACGACGAGTAAAACAAAATAGTGTAAAACTTTTATAATGAGGCCTAAAGTAAATGAGTTAGGGTTATTAATAAAATTTAAAACATGAAAATGATGGCCGGCTTATTGTTTTTGCCCATTGTTTTCTTAAAATTCAAAAGTACTTTTAAAGCCAGGAAAATACTATTTTGGTTAATTTTAACACCATTATTTTTTTTAAGTTAATGCGAGTGGTTGTGTGCCCTTTTTGTAAATGATAAAGGACGCTAGACTTCTGTCTAGATCAACCAATAGTTTTTACAGGTAACCAGTATTAGAACGCCTATCTGGGCCATAGAATCAAAATGATTAAGTAAAAAGTTTATAGCCAATTATCCAAATCCACAAAATTACAAGCGGCGATAATCAAATGCATACAATTGTTTCACTCTTGATAAGAGATCATCAGTGCACCTTAGTGATTTCCGCATCACATTAAAACAAAATGAACCGAATAATTGAGTAACGTGTTTAGTGCCATCGCAAGTAATAATGAAGTCAAAGTGAGTCGTTATGTGCCTTTCTTATAAACGATAAGGAAGGTAGACTAACTGTCTAGAACAATCAATAGAATTTACAAGCAACCAGTATCAAAAGGGCTATCTGCCCCCATAGAATCAAAATAGTTAAGTAAAAAGTTTATAATGTCATGTTGCGTCTTAAATTATTTATTTTATAATAAATTTTAAAATAAGTAAATACTTAATCAACAGATTTACGTAAATAAAACGTAAATAATTAATGTAAAATTTGCATGTGCTTTTGCGTAAAATTTACGTAAATGCAATGTACCGTATTTACGTAAACTTTCATATATGTAGTACAATTTTATATTATGTTTCATTGGCAGACATTTTATGCAAATAAAACATACCAAACCACGTAAATAAAACGATTCATGAAAAGTTTAATACTTCATAATTTAGGTATACTTCAAACATAAATAAAACGTAACGGTGTTATGTGCTGATTAATTGGCGGACAAACTCCTGGCACCTAACTTTGTAGATAGTTTTAAAAGAAAACAAAGATCTTAATTCCAAAATGCGGAGAATTTTTTCGTTTGACCTTACAAGGTGATCAAGCAGAAAAATTACGAAAGAATAATTTTAGATATAAAATCCATGTTTGGTAGGCTTGTTCAACACTCAGTGCAACAACTTTTTTTTGGTCCAGTTCTTAGTTCTCATTTATTTTTAAAATCGTTATTTAAAAAGGATTTTTAAATTTTTATACTTTAATTTGTTGTTAATTAGGTAACAAATAAAAATAAAAATATAAAACTTAAAGCACAGCCGAAGATTAGTTAAAAATTCTCTTTTACACTTCGTGCGCTAAAAATCATATATTATTTATTATTCATTTTCTAAAATTGTTACTTATGAAAGATTTTTTTCCCTTCATTTGTTTCTAATTATGTAACAAATTAAAATATAAATTTAATAAAGACTAGGCAATACTTAAGATTAATTAAAAATCCACTTTCATGTTTCGCATGCTAAAAATCATATATTTTCCAAAATCATTTATAAAAGATTTTTATTACCTTTTATATATTGATTTTTGCAAAATTTTCGGAGATTTGCATTAGCCAAATAAGTGCCATTAGTGTTGACATCACGTATCCACTAGTGTATCTTTTACTATTTTTTACTTAGGTTTACTATAGGCTAACTAGCAGATTACTTTATAGTGTTGTTATAAAAAATTCCCAAGACTGCCAGGTATCTAAGTAGAAGTATCAAGTAATAAGGAATTTTTCGATGTATAATTTGTGCATTTTGATTCACAATTTTAAGTAAATGAATATTGAAAGTGGAAAGAGACGGCAGCTTCACTCTCATCTTAATAAAATTTGGAATGGTATGGAATGATGCTCACGATGATGCAACATTATTGATTCTATAATGTCTGTGCGTTATCTATCTTTGTATGATAATAAATGCTGATCATATATTTTATAACTTTATATGTTTATTAAATGGTAATAAAGTATATAAAGTCTGATGATTGTAATTGAATAAATAGCATTGTTTCTGTATTCTGTACATTTTTCGTTTTTTTTTTTATATATAATACTGCTTACTAAATTAAATAAATGCATAAAATTTTTTATTTATAGTTAAGCCTCTGATCACAATATGTTATTCCATTAAACAACTCCTCATTCCTAAATGTTATTCAATTCTAAAATTTTGCATTGCAGCAGTAAAAATATATATTATATGAAATTAATTCATGAATATGAACAAAAATTTTTTAAGAGCCAGCCGCACAACTTATACATTGTCATAATCAGGCTTAAGTCCTGCAGTTTTAAACAGAACAACTTTATGAAATTTTTCATGTCCATGATATATTCCATCAACCACTGGATGTTTTCGCATTAGCTTACGCCATGCTCTTAAAAGTTTGAATTGATCTTCTTGGAACGGCAAACGTTCACCCAGTACAATATTAACAGTTCCTGCTCTTTCAGCCCATGGCCATAACATATAATCAACCTAAATAAAAATGAAACTTCAATATCTTCTTTGTTTACTATTTTTAATTTTATCTTATTACCATTCCCGGATTATTTCCACCAAAATACTCAGTTCCCTTCTTAGATAACTCTTCTTCAAATATCTCTAAATGTGGAGTAAATTCTTTCAACCATTCTTGGGCAGATTTTTTTTCCTTCTCTAAAATAATGTTGGTAAAAATTGATGTTAACGGGCCAATCTTTTTAATCAAATCTTTTTCTTGATCTTTTGTTGATGGTTCTGCAGAATATAATGAAGGACTTGGATATTGTTCCTCTAAATAATCGGCAATGTCCAAACTTTCTACAACAATATTTGAACCAGTATCCAGTGCAGGGACTTTACCTTAAAATGAACATATTTAAAATTTAGTATTCAACATTTTATAGCTTACAAAATTGCATTGCTATTTTAAAATAGAAAATTAAATTTATTTTGCATAAGTCTGTTTTTGGGCTTAAAAATAATGCATAAATTTTACATTTTACAATATTTTACGTGCAATTATTTTAAATTTTTTTAATTATCTAAATAATATACAATATACCAATTTTTAAAATAATAAGTGGCATTACCTTCCGGATGCACATTCAAAATCCATTCTGGCTTGTTTATTAAATTAATGTTAACGATATCGTGAGGTAGATCTTTTGCCCTTAATACCAGTCGAGCTCTATGTGCAAATGGACAATACTCCATGGAATATAACCTTAATTTTCCATCAACTTTTGGTGGTTGAACAGATCCTTAAAACAGTAAATAATTAATTATAGTATATAAATGAAATATTTTAACTTAATTTGTTAACATATATTATACAAAATCCTTACCAGTAGTTAAATGTAAAGAGTTCATTTTTAAACGTGTTTTAATTTTTTTTAAAATATACCCATAAATAAAATTGCTAAGACCCGTTGTTATATTGTTTCAGTTACTATAGTTATAAATTAAATAAGCAGTTTTACCACTTATTTATGCTAATGAAATATTAATGCGACGTTGCGGTCCGGTTAGCTACACAGCCCAATTCACACTATATCTATCACAATTTAAACTTTCGCCTTCTTTATATAATACAATAAAATTGATTGGCAACGAATCAACAAGTTGTGTAATTATACTAATAAATTTAATGATAGCAATCTCTAATTATGAAATAACTATGTCTATACCAGCTAAATTCGATTAATATTATTTATAAAAAACGCACAATATTTGTTTTTAAAAATTTGTTTTGCTTTGTTTTGCAATATCTAGTTATTTAGATTTAAGACCATCTAGATATTTAAACAAACATCCAAAGACAAATATTTATACTCTTTAAAATTAAACAATTTAATTTGAGTGTTTTTACACTTTTTACATTATTATAGTAGATTACACCGATCATACAATATAATACACATACAGGGTGTTTAATAACTGGAGAAGAAAAAGGAAACTGTATTTTTTTGTTTCAATGCGATGCGGAAATCACTAAGGTGCACCGAAGATCTCTTATGAAAAGTGAAATGATTGTATTCATGTGATTGTTGCCGCTTGTAGCAGCTTGGGAGTTGAATAATTGATTATGATCTTTTTACTCAATCTGAATAGATTTTTTTGGAAGCTCGGCATTGTGATACTGGTTGCCTGCATGGAATATTGTGTTTTCCAGATGGATTTCTGGCTTAATATTTTTCTTGTATGGAAGAGCGTTTAGCCGCTGACTGACTAGTTTATTTTTTTTAATTTCAAACAAAAATCTAAATAATTTTTGAAGCCTCTGCTGTTACTCTGCTGTAATAGAGCGCGCGTCGCACGGCGTAAATAATTTAGTTTTACGTGAAAGTACGTCAATACGACGCAAGGTTACTAAATTTATACAGGTCACTTGAATTTGCCTGCCCAGAAAAACTAGCAAAATAGATCACTGGAGAAATAGATTTGAATAGTTGAGTTGCTTGGAATCTAAACTTAGATAATTTAATTTTAACAAAATTGAATTTTTATCGTTGTTTAGTAGTATTAATATCAAGGAATTAAAAAAAAATAACAAAATTGACTATATTGTTATTAAAATTGCGTTAATTGCTTTACAAACCAAGCATTGGAATCAAAACTCACAATATCTATTGCATAATGTGAGTTTTGATTCTAATAAAATAATAAGATTGTTACATTTGATTCCAAATGTTTTCCAAATTAAATTAGAAGTAATAGGCTTTATCTGATAATTACTAAAAGCGAGGTTATGTCGCCATCCAATTATTGGATATTATATCCATCTCCGCAGTTGCTGAAAAAATATTGCACGAGGCGATGAATATTAATTGTCGTTTAAATAAATACATTACAATATATTTATACAAACAGAGCCGATAGAGATATTATAATAATAATTCTATTGATCAACAATTTGGCGGGCGATTTTGTTCTTTCAGCGCATTGAACTTATTTTTCAGATAGATAGATTATTCGTTTCAGGGTGTTATGCTTAATTCGCTACTAATATAATAATAAATAACTTGCTACAAGACAAATATACTAAAATCCTATAAAATAAATTATATACTAAAATTTAAAATTGAAATTAAAATTTATTTCATTTCATTTTTTTTTTTGTTAAAAAGTGATACAATTTTCAGCAGAAATTCTGGGCGGATATATAAATATTCATAATCTGTTTTAAGATTTTAATTAAATTGAATGAAGCACAAGTTATCTTGGCATAATTGTACAAGTATTTTCATTATACTAACTAAGCGCGCGAATTCCTCTTAATATAAAATTAGTTTTTCATATTGTTCTATCTTGAATTCAAGATTATGTGGAAAACTGGAAATTTATTCTGTAAAATGTGCAAAACAATTATTTGTATAAAAATCAAGATTGCTTAGTATTTATTTTTTATAAATAACAATTTTTGTAAAAATCAAGTTAGCTTGGTATTCATTTTTTATAAAAAAAATAATTTGTTTAAAAATCAAGTTTGCTTCGTATTTATTCTTTATAAAAAACAATTGCGTAAAAATCAAGTTTGTTTGGTTTCTATTAGTAGTTTGTAGGGCATTTGCTCATGGATTCGACGAGCTCAAAAGTGCACTGAGAATAAATAACTTCGAACAATTGCTATCACTAAAATAATGGACGTAAACAAGTTGTTTTCTGTTAAAATTGCTTTTAAGTTGTGATTATTTTTTCACATTTTACCGAATATATTGAAAAGTAAAAATATTTTATTAGATTTTTTATAATAACTCTACTCTATTATTTCATGCGTTTAGCAATCATTTCTCAAATTTTTGCGTATAGGTTAAAAAAACACCCGGTATATGAGAATTAATCGTAAAAAAACAAGAAGAAAAATCTACGTGTTTTTAAAAACGCTTCCTCATTTTTTAATATCAAAAAGATACAAAAAGTTGCAAAGCAAAGATATGAAGTGCAATTTTAAAATATTCAATTGAGATATTTTTTAGAAAATTTAAAACCTGTTTATCAAGTTTGATGCAGCTTTGTGTACAATTAGAAAAAAAAACACGGAAAACTG
Organism: Tachinus sp. AB-2021; assembly: GCA_030264575.1. Taxonomy (NCBI): domain Eukaryota; kingdom Metazoa; phylum Arthropoda; class Insecta; order Coleoptera; family Staphylinidae; genus Tachinus; species Tachinus sp. AB-2021. The sequence goes on along the minus strand of JARJEC010083612.1, from coordinate 32,226 downwards.
AAGAAAAAGTTAAAAAAAAGTAAGGAATGTTTATCAGATAAAAATTTAGGCAAAAATTACTGAATTATATATGTCCGTAGTCGCCTATTAGAAAGTCCGCTCAATAGATGTTATTTTACATGTATTTTTACCAGTAAGTTTGCCTGAAAAATATGGTTGCACCGAAACTGCATGAATTTATTTTGATTGTAATTTGACTAATGAATGCGGTTTCTTAAAGGCAACCATATTATTAATGCAAACTTTTCTAGACAATTTTTATTGTACGAAATATATTTAGCAGACTATTTCCCGAGCAATTAAATTTGCTATAAATATCCGATACTGGCAGATGTTATTTAATATGATTTGTGTACATTGATGTAGTTAACCAAGTGACACTGATATTTATTAATTAATTTGTCAAGTTCAATTTACTTAGTTTATTGCTTAGAGCTAGTGCACTTATTGCTGTAATTCAAGCACAAATGCAATTTTCAGTGCAATTCAAGCACTAGTGCAATTTTGAGTGTAAGTGGAATCTGATTTGTCAAATATTTAAAAATGGCTCAATATGATTGGTTGATAATTATAGAGGGAAATTGACTACACACAATGGCACACATAAACCGAAGTTAAGTACCATTGAAATCCAGGCAACTTTAGCCTTGAATCTGACATCGGAAATATTACATCACCAAAAAGTAACTTGAAAATGACGTGGTTTTGCTTGTTGAGTATGTACACAATGCGCCATATCTACAAATGTGTTGGATTATTTCAATGAATTTTCATCCTATTCAAATTTTGCGCGCGAAAACGACCTATTTGTGTATTTCAATCAAATTCGATTGGTTAGTGTAAAGCTGGCTTGGCGCAATCGACCAAATACCGATTGTGAAACAATAAAAAATCGTTGAGTAAACCGATTAAACTGTGGAGTAAACTAAAGAAATACCAGTAGGCACAAATTCTTTCATTTTTGGGTCTGCCTTATATCGACTTCCAAAGAACGGATGTGGTGTAGAAATGATAAAACAATAACGCTTATGTTATGTTAAAATTATTCAGTGTATAATTTCATTACATTATTATATACATCACATTAATTTCCCAATTTGGCAAAAGGGTAATTTTATCTAACAATTTGTTGCATGCGCCATAAGAGTAATAATATTGTTAATTATTTTTTTTAAATAAAATGATTCAATGTATAACTACAAATTGCATTAAATATATAACATAAATTTATTGAATGAAATGATATAATAATAAATAAAAAAGGAATATTAAAATTAAATTAACATCTGGCATGGGTGTGGCATGTGGACATTTTAATTGTTAGTTTTTATTTTCCTTTATTAGAAAGTAAAACTTTGGAGAGACTGTAGTTATGCAGCATTTAATATAGATCTTCAAAGCGTAAAAATTGCATTTTTATATTTGTGAGATTGTGTTTTGTTTCCTACCAATAAATAAAATATTTTTTTTTAGTTATAAGAAACAGGTATAACCATAACTACATACATACTACTACTGTATAATTAAAATATTTTTCAAATATACTTTAATCAAAAAACAACATAATATTTATTCTAGTTTTATGATTTTAAAATCGAATAAAGCATTTTAAACGTCGTGAATAATTAATGTTAACTACGAAATTACAAATACTGCGTAGTACAAAATCTAACCATTGATTGAATCACAAACAGATTTTATTCTCGACACCTTAAACAAAAGACGATCTGAAAATAAAATTGCAAATATCGAAGCTTTGATGATCTATATTGCATTCCCAAAACTAAAATCTGGAAATAAAAAATAAATCCAAACAAAAACTTAATAATTCTGTGGTGGACCACACTGTGTAATAAAAAATAAACATAATTTAAAACTGATTTATTATATGCCATTATATGACCTATTTGTAAATATTAAAATATTACAGTAAATAAATTACGAGATCATATTTAACTTAGACTTTAATTAAAAATGTAATAATCTTGAATTAAAGTTTGATCTTGTAACTTTATTTAAGTGTAACCAAGAATGTTGCCCAAGTTATAAGCAATTAATTAATTTGAAATTTCAGTCATGAAAGTTCATATTTATTATTAAAATTTAATTCAAATTAATTTTATTATACAAAATATACGTACATATACCTAATGTGATAAATAGCAAGAGTATAATAATAATAATAATGTTTTTATTGCCTATAGTACAACACAAAAAACAAATATTATATTACAGTATGTAGCAAATGGCGAAATTCAAGCTGTTGTTTTGGTTTTATTGCACTATGGCACTAGCAAATGAAGGTGCACCTGGCCTTAATCTCCCAGTTAGATGTTGCAACAGTAGAAGTAGAAGTACATTTAAGATGAATGTTAAAAATTGGAGTTTAAACAAAAACAACTGTGTTCAAAAAACTTATTACTTATCACTTTAGAATGTACTTTGTCAGGAGACATTTAAATCGTTAAACCGTAAATGCTTTTATTTACAACATATAAAATAAACGGTTTTATTAAATATAATTTTTTTATTCAGTTATAATAGATATTAAATAAAACGAATGCATTGAAAACTATATTCTTAAAATAATTTATATTTTTCTGCATGTGGGTGTAAATATGTTATCTTTAAATAAAATGTATGATAAGTACTATATTGTATCCTCTTTACATAATAATCTACTTTAGAAAGCATTTCGGTTCATCATAAATTGGTATATTTTTAGAGTGAATATATTAATTTTAAAAATGAATAAAATACAATGGAAATCTAAACGCACTATAGGTGTCGTATTAAGTATATTCATGCTATACCTAATGCTACGTATTAAAAGTTACAAATATTATGATTTTGTCATTTTGCCAAAGATAAAACCAACAGAAGTATGGGAATTCATCGCAGATTTCAGTAACATGAAACATTTAAATCCAACAATGTAAGTAACACATTATTAGATCTATTATAATGATAATTTAAAAATATGTTATACAGGGTGAGTCTGGGAAGACTCCCACTTTTTATTATTTATTAGAGGATTAAAAACAATATATAAAAGTGTCACATTATTTTTAATAAAAAAATCACCTTTTTCGCATTATACCTACAGCAAAGCCAACATAGCTTGAAATCTGGAAGGAATTTTTGCCTACTCTTTTGTTATTCCTTCTTTTCTACCGTCGTGGTAGGAACGGCCTAAGGACTAGGGGTAACAGAAAACTACTGTTTCATTAAAATACTAATTTTATTGCAAACGTTTTGTGGTATCCTAACCTCTTCTACAATATAGGATTTTTAATTTTAATTATTTATTTTTTAATGTGCTGCGGAAGAGGTTAGGATATCTCGAAACGTCCGAAATAAAATTAGTATTTTAATAAAAGAGTAATTTTCTGTTACCCCTAGTCCTTAGGTTGTTCCCACCTGAACTATTACCACATCATTGACATTAGGACGATATAGAAACACAATCGACAAACGTTTAGTTCAAAATTAATCAGTTGTGTTGGAACACAAACCTCCTTTCTCAAACTGGTTCAGAACCTGTTCTGGTGCTTGTTGGCATGAAACTATTGAAAATTATATATTGTTGGAAATAAAGAAAGTCCTCGTATATACCTGTCAAAACATATGCAGTGAACAATTTTAATGACTTAAAAATTTGTTCAACGCAAATATTTTCCAGATGAAAATTTATAATTTTTTTTAGAATTGATTTTAATATAATCTCAGAAAGTGGAACTTACGAACATTGGAAATATAGTACACAATATTCAGAAAATTTATCACATTGGCCGCATTTCAAAAATTTTGCATTGGCACATTTTGATATCAAAAGTGGACCTGAGAAAAATGTTTATTTTATTAATTCTGTGCATACCACATGCGTGATTTTTGGACAACTATGTTGTAAGTAATCTTGGATAATCAAACTATGTAAATTTTTCTGAAAAGTATTTCAAACCATGTGCTTCTTGCAATACACTATTTTAAGAATTAGAAAGATTATAGTATATTCATATCCACCGTAGTCGAAGTAAACAAACAAATTGGAAGATCGGTACGTGAACACAAGCATGCCTGAATGTGATTGGTCATTTAACAGGGGGCTCCCCTGGTCAATTCAGACCCCATTAAAGTGAGATTTCATACATAGTGCAGTGTATAAGCAATATGTCAAGCACGGAATCGGGAAATGAAGATGAGTCAAATGAAACCCATTTAAATGTAGACGTTATTATTAACGGTGACCGCGCTTGATCGGCGCTAAATGCGACCCTGTAGCAGCATTGGAGCTGTGCACGTGAACAATGCGTGAATTTGTTTACCTCCACGGTGGATATGAATATACTCTAGCATTGTTGTGATGCATGATATTTGTTTAATATTTCAATACAAAATTAAATTATATTTTAGTGGAATCAACAAGTCAATTCAAATTTTCCATAAGCAATTCCAGTGATGGGGCATTATGCGAAGAATACATCAATTATGAATGTCCGGCAATATTTTCAGCTTTTTGTCAACGTGAAGTGGAATTCCAGAGAACTGCTATAATGACCAATTTAAAAGAACATTTTCAACATAAGAGAAAAGTGTATTAATAATAAAAATAATATAAAAAAACATTTTAAAAGATTTATATAAAAATAAGTGTAAATGTTAAAATGTTTACACACATTATATAGTTTTGTAACAAAATAGTATTTTATTATAAAAAATATTCAATTGTCAAAGAGTTATTGACAATATATAGAATCTGCAAAACATAATACTTCTAAAGCTAATCAGATATACAAAAAATAAGTGTAAATGTTAAAATGTTTACACACATTATATAATTGTGTAACAAAATAGTATTTTATTATAAAAAATATTCAATTGTCAAAGAGTTATTGACAACAGATGGAATCTGCAAAACATAATACTTCTAAAGCCAATCAGATATACAAAAAATAATAAATTGTTTTTTATAGATATTAGCATAGATTTCAAAATTTTATACATGCCCAATAGAGTAAATGACATTTGGATAAATGTGGAAAGTCATAAGCAAATTTATAAACAGAAATATTTTGCTATTATAAATGATCGCTTGTAATAATGGTAATCTATCGCTTGAACATGTATTCTCTATATTGCACATCTATTTTGTTTTCTTATTGATAAATGTTAAAATCCTGTAATATGGCAAATACAATATGTTTTAAATTAACATTTATTAAACTGCAAAAATAATTTTTTCTTCAACAAAATTGTTCATTGTTCGCAAAATATACCATCGAGTTTTCAGGGTATTTTTTAAGAATAATAGTAAAATTGGTTAGAAATTATGGTGATTATAGGTCAAGAATTGTTAAATCTTATGCTTATCATTTTTAAAATTTGTTTAACTCTTTTTTTTTTGCACAATAAAGAATAAAAAATTTATTTACATATATCACAAGCTAGTTCTATAAATAGACAAGAACTCACTGTCAATGATGTCTCCAATTGTTAATAGTAGGAATTTTAAGAAAGAGTATCTTACAAATACAATTGTTCTTCAATATGCAATGTGCTTAAAAATAATCAAGATAGATTAAATATGACGATTATTAGATCCAATTTTTTTCATTTTTTTTCAAAAAATTATTTGTTGGTACTATTCAAAAGATTTAATTTAAGTTCGATAAATATATTGTAACATTTTTTGTTATATAATTCTAAAGTTTTGATTGAAAATAATCATTAGAATGAAATCATTTTTAAAGAAAAATAAAAAATGTCCGGGCATATATTTTGACACTGTACCGTAAAACATAAATATTTGGCGAATTAAAAAAATATCAAATACATAAATAAATAAATTTATATTCAGCAATTTTGTGAGATTCATGTGAAACTAAGAAAAAAATCTTTTGGGACCAACTTAAATCAATATTTTTTTACGGAAACTTTATTTTTGAGCAGATTGTTTTTGATACAACTACAAGTCTTGGACAAGAGTTAGATAGATTAATAATAAAAATTGAGTATTAAATTATGTAGCATTTTGTCTTCATCAGAGCAGTTGTGTTTAAGTATAATATAATTGAGTATTTTAATAATTCGAATGTATTACATAAATTGTGCAAAAGAAGAATAAAGAATATTTTAAAATATCAAGTACAAGTAATGTTATATAAAAAGAGTGTCAAAAACATGCTAAAAAATAACTAGATTATGTTGTTCAACCAAAGATAAAGAGTACAGTAGCAACTTTACAATTTAGACGTTTAAGTAAATTGTATAACCAATTTAAAGTATTTATTCAGATTCTTCATCAATATCAGATTCAGAAAAATAATCATCATCTGAACCATATTCAAAAATCCAATCATCACCAAGATCAAACTCCTTATCATCGAGTCCAAGTTCTAACAGTTTCTTTTTCTTTTCTTCAGTAACGCACTTTTCCAAATTGTATTTAATATTTCTCATAGTTTCATTACCAAATATTAATTTGGGCCAAGTAGCTTCACCTTTTTTTGATAAATCTACTCTTATCGTAAGACCTCCTCCAATATGATTGAAATCTTTTTCCACCGACTTGTGAAGCTGAAAGTTTAACCCGTAGTCCTTGCCATTGTGGTTAGTACTAAAAATAAAATGTATGCTCTTAGTTGTTTTATTTAAGCAGCAATTTCATGCATTAATTTTATTACAACTTAATTTGACAGAATGATAAAAAGAAAAAAATCTATAAATAAGTAACGGTTAAAAATAAGACATGGGTTTGGCTTTTTATAGCCAAGTATCAACCAACTCAAGGAGTGTATAATGCATGTACAAATCTCAAATGTTGTTATTCAAATTTTATTTGTTATCAAGTTATAGCGCAAAAACAAACATTTTTTTAGCTCGCTGCTAAAAAGTGAGATACTTTTATTGTTCAGATGGGTCAGTGTATTGTGATAGTTATTTAACGTTTATTTCTTAGTTTGTATGATTAAAGTTTTTACATTATTGTATATACTTCTTGATATTAGTCCGATCCTACTGACTCACCTTATATATACAGCGCTACAATAAATTAACTGCATTCTATGGAAAACTAGGTTATTTGCAAAGTTACAATATCGATTAAATTAACAAAATTTGATAGTTTTATGAACTGACAATTTTAACCCTTAAGCAGTCGCTACATCATTTATAACATAAGTTGACACTAGAAGCACTTTATGCCGCTATGGATTTTTTATCCATAAAAAAATAACAAATAAATCACTATAGAAATGATTATTTATATATCTTGTAACCATAAATCATACTTATCATTACATTTTAAAAATAAAAACCATATTTATTTATATTTAAATGAAATTATTTGTTAATTTTTTTTATAAATTATATACTTTCAGATGAAACAAACAGTGAAACACATATAGCTGTGCTACACACTGTTAATTAAATTTAAAATTTTATCAATCAATATTGCTCCCATAGGTTAACTAGAGTCCCGAAAAAAATAAAGATTTATAAACAAAATGGCATAGCATTATTTGACGCCTTCGCACCGAGTACATTGTAGCGACTACTTAAGAGCTAAAATTTAACTTAAGACGTTTCAATTTTATTATATAAAAAAAAGAAAAATTAAATTAAAAAAAAGGTAATGTATAGAGCAAATCCAGTAATTGATTCATGTATCAATTTAAAAAAATATAGTTTTATGTATCGTAAAATATAATAAATACCTAAATTCAAATATTTTGCCAGCTCTGATTTTCAAAGTATATTCTTCAACACCACTTAATTTAATTTCAATTTTAACATGCGTATTTGTTTGATACCATACTATTTCTGGTGTAAAAATATTTGATTGTGATTTTGGCAATGCACGCATAGGATGTAATGTATCTTTGTTTTTAATTACATTTACTTCTTTTGCCGAATTTATAGCAGGTAATTTCTAAAAAATAATATACAAATATTTAACTATGAGTACTTATTAAAAAACAATAGCAATGAAGTTACCTCTTCTTTTCGTACACATTCCTGATAAAAAATACGTGGATCAGGTATTTGAACATCAAAGTCTCCATAATCATAGTCTTCATCTGAATCAATGTAGTCTGGTTCAACATACTTTTCGTTAGTATCAACTGATTTTAATGCGTCTTTTAATGCCCTTGGAGATAATTCACTGTAATTTTCAAAGCATTCTGAAATAAAAAAGATTGATAATGTTCACTTTTCAAGTCTGGATGTTAAATAAGATGAACAGATTTTCAAATAAATTCAATAGTTTGCCGCAAAACTAAAGTCAATTTGATTGAAAACTATATGACTAAGGTAACAATTTTTTTAAATGAAAATGCTAAAAAAAACTAACTAATAATGTAAGGAACATTATTAAAAAGTAAAAAAATATATATCAGGCGCCTAGACGCAAAAAAACCTTATTTGTCCACCCAAACTATTTGCGTAAACTGTAATTATTATTATCAACTAGAGTTACTCAAACGTTTTATTTTATACTTTGATTATGTGTCGATCACGCTAGGTAATTTAAATCGCAAAAGGCCAATCCAATTTTAAATTATGAAAGAAAATAATCTCTTTCAAGCAATCTAATATATATGATGGGAATTAATTAAGGGATAGGTGTCAGGTAACTTTGTAGATGGTAATTAAATTTATGTGCAAACTTCTCCTTAAAGTTACATCTCTAATAAGCGGACAAAATCAGTTGTTGCACCACTGTTGTCCACTTATGGAACATACTCAGATTCAAATGAACCTTATTTCTTTTCCAAATCTTTTATATACTAACCTTCATCAGAAACTTCTTCCTCATTCAATGCCATTTCTTTTTCAAATTCCGATAAATCAACATCAAGATTTTCACCTTCCACTCCAAGAGCAAAACCACAATCAATTAAAATGTTATTAATAACAACCTTGTTAGTAGAAGTATAGTCTAATAATAAAATCTTATGAGCACGATTGTTTGTAAAAGTACCCATTTCAACTTTTAAACAGCAAGTATTTAAACGCCTGAAGAAATCCGAGTTTCCTTCAAAACAATATTCATAGAGCACATCGGTTGCTTCGTTATCCCAATGAGCATTTGCAGATTGCACACCATAAAGTGAACATTCAATGGCCTAGAAATAAATTTAGCAAATTTATGTTTTAATGTGAATATAAAAAAAAACAACCTACCTGATACGGCAATTTTGTTATTAAATCATTCCTCAAGTATTTTAATTTTGAAAATTTTATTAGAGCATAATCGCCATAATCAACAAAGAAGCAATCGGCCTGTTCGCTAATAATATCTATAACCAATACTCTGCAATAGCAACCATCTTGTACATCTGGAGCTAAATAACAACTTCCAATTTCTATTTCAGATTTCTTCAACGGCCTGTGAAATTTATCTTCTATTGATTCCTGAATTTCTTTTTGTAAATTATAAAATCTGCAAAAAAATTAATAATCAATAGAATAAAATAATTTTTAACAATTAATATTTACAGTTTTTCAAACTGAATCAATTTCACATAAAATCGACTTGGAGAGCAGCCACTGCTAAAATACACATTGCTGTATCCATCTTCTGATAAGAAAGCCCACTGGGGTATGGTTTGTGACATTTTGGATGTATTCACTGTAACTTTTTTATAATCACAAATTTCAATTCCAGCCTCTTCACATAATTTCCTTATGTTATCCAGCGGTTTTGTAGTAACATCCACTAGATTCTTCTCTATCAAAAATCTCCTCAAATTGAAAGAATTCAATGTCATTTTGAGTTCCATTAAATTTTCTTGCAGTGACAAATCATCAACCCAAAACGTTGATCCAATTTGTTGAACAATATCATTGCAAGCAAAAATGCTTTTCTTTTTATATTTATTTGATTCCAGTATCTTTGAAACAAACATTGCTGCTCGATTGGACCAATTTGAATCCTTATTTGTTGGAGTAATATTAGTTACATACAATTCAAAACCTAAAATATATTAATTAGTATTTGTAAAGTTAAATCATAAGAATACGTACATGTTTTTGGAATTTTCTGTAATTCTTCAGGCAAATCATAAATGTCTGCAGCCTCAAAATCTTTTAGGAAACCTGAATCCAACGCTTCCAATTGGACTCTACTGGCTGCATTTGTGATTAATTCCTTTTCCAAAATTTTCTTAACAATGCAGCGATGCCATTGCTTATCAATTTCCACAGCATATAAACCATTTTCCAGTATCTCTCTAGAAAACTCCATTGCCGATTTGTTATTGAATAGTTCATTTATTTCACGCTTATAATCATTTATCATGATTTCTTCTCCTTTGTCAATTTTATAAGATATTGGTCTAATGATGTATTTATTTACATGTCTTATATCGAGAATTTTATATTTTAATAATCCAGATTTTGGAAGATCAGGATGTACGTCTATAGAAGCAGATAATTTATGGCGGAAAGCACATCTGTCAATCTTGCAATATCCAAAGGACTTTATATTTTCGCAAATCAATACATTTGTTTTTATTTTCATTTGTTCTTCTTTTAAGTCACAATTCTAAAATTAACAAAATCTTGTCGTTATTAAAATGTTAGAAACATATTAAAATACATTTAAAGGACATCAACATTGTCAAATATGGTACATAATAAAAAACGCATTCAAGGACTACTTGCACTGTCCATTTGAATTAATCTTTTAGTTATGGGATATTCAAACCTATAATTATGATTAGCTAAATACTTACATCAAGTAATTCATGATATTTTGACGATAATTTTATACCATTACTAAGGAAAAATTTAGCAATTCTTGGAAATTTTTCTGCACATTTTTCATCTACAAATGTATGAATCTTGCAATTAAATGTATCCTAAAATTATAAAATCGTTAATTGATTATTAAATAATACAGACAAGTAAATTTACATCTGAGTTCTTTGACAGAGGGCTTTTGTAGTTATCTATTAGACATGTAAAACGTTTCAAAAATGCACTCCAAGTATTTGGTAATGAATAATTAACTAGTACAGAAGCATTTGTAATATTTAAATGTGTCTTCAAAATGGAATCTGTGCAAACCATCACTGAAATAAAATTATATTAGAACATCCATAATTAACATGTTTACTGTGGCAGCAAAATTAAGACAAAGTAAGAATCTAACTGTGTTACGTAGTACCTTCCCAGAAAATATATTTGCTTATTACTCATGTATATACCCCGGGAGCTATTAAATATTTTTATGATCAAGTCCTTAATACCTATATTCTCGCCATTTCTGCTATATATCCATGGCTTAACTGCATCAACAATATCTTGTCCACTCATAGATTCATCGGCTGATATCATTCTAATTCCATAAAGTTGAAACAAGTCGGTAATATCCTTGATTTCATCCTTATCGCATACAACAATGCTTTTATATGTTTGATAGATATCTTTTATATTTTCTGCAAAAATATGTTATCAATTTAATGAAGCTCAATAATGATCATATATTACCATATAATTTTTCTGCTTTCACTTTAGATAAAGGATCGTGTATAAAAAAACAGGCTCTCCCATATATGGCAGATTCCAAATGATTTCCAATACAAATAATTGGTGGTCGATACAAAGTGTTTATTAATTGTTCAATAGAATTAGTCCAATGCTCTGATGTAAAAATTAGTTGAATATGATTACTAAATGTTCTGCGTTTTAACATATCATCCATAACACGTAAAATTTCTTTTAACGCATTTTTAAAATTACTCAAAATAATATCCAACTTTTCCACCACAAAATGACAAAGACGTTTAAAGTTAATTATATTTTTTGATATTAAAGCAATAAGAGTTGTTGGAGTAGTTATCAGAATATCACATGGTGTACTAAAAAGTTTCTGAAATAAAATAAATATGAAAATTTATTTATTTGTCAATAAATAATATTTTCTTACTATTGTTGCCTTTTCCATTGGTGGCAATGCAAATATCATATGCATCTTATCTCTTCCTTTAATTTTACGTAATAAAGATATAAAGTTTTGATGAACTTTTTCAGCATTACTAGATTCAGGACATAATATAATAGCAATTGGTCCATTAGAATTGTGCATATCTTTATAACGAGAATCTTTTTCCAGCATAAATGAACACAGTGCTGGAATGTAAGTAAGTGTTTTTCCTGTATTTGGTCCATCAATTAGTAAAATATTTAAATTTCTTAAAACAGTATGCCATCCATATGATTGTATTGGCTTCGTATTTTTATATCCATATGAATTTAAAGCTTCATGTATTGGTTCCAAAAATGGGATATCCTTAATAGATTTTTGAGGATAGGGAATCAATGATCTAAAAGAGTAATACAAAAAATTTAAGAAAAAATTAGGATAAAAATACACTTAATTATTTACCCATGCACCAATATTTGTGAGGCTGTGATTTTATTTGAATGTGATAATGAATCGGTAATGTAAGTCATTGTTTTTATTTCTGGCATTATTGAATCATCGTCCTTTTCTTTTAATAATGGAATAGGTTTGATAATTTTTTTGCGTTTTTTAACCTCAAACTCTTCTTTTTTATGAGCACTTAAACCACTGGTATTCCAATATTTACAAGTTTTGCAATTACAACCAATTTTTAATACATCTGTTCTGGGATTGTTAGTACAGTGTGTAGGAATATCGCATTCAGATGATGATATAGAAGAAGTAGAGTTATGTAATTCAACATTATTTCTTAAATTTGATGAATATCTGATTGGCGGTGAAGTAGAATTAGTTTTGCTAGAAATTGATGAGTTTGATCTATTAACATTACTGCTTTTCTCTCTTCTTTTCAATTTGTCTACCTTCTTGGAAGTAGTTGACATTCCTGCTGGTATTAATTTTAATGGCACATTAGTCGTACTTTGTTTTAATCCAAATGGATTTGAAGGATCATTTGTATTTTTTAATTCTTCTTTTTTTGCATCCTCTAAAATACATAATTACAACAATCAAATTGATTAATTATAAATATATTAAATTTATATAATATGTATTAAAAATGATTAATGATTTCTATAGCATTATCAATGTATTGATATTTTGGTTTTCTTTTCAGTTTCAGTTCGAGCTAAAGTACGGTGTAGAATTACCAATCGCAGCTACTAGAACACTTGATTAGAATTTTGAACTAAGTTTGGTATAAAGATAAACTCCACTCACTTGGTATTAAAAAAACATAAAATATTTATTTTAAGAGTTATGCAGACTTAAAATAAATATTTTCCAAAAAGTATATATTATTAATCCAGATTCCATGCTGATTTCAATAATGTGACAGTTCACTCACATTATTGAAATCAAGCATGAAACAATTCAAACCTCGTGTAAATGATCAATGTAAACCAAATGGGATGTTCATTATGAAACGATTTTAGTGGTAGCCAAAATTGCCAGAAGTAATATAATTTTGGGGATGTTCTTTACTATTTTGTTCTAAAATACTTCATCAGACAATTAGAGATAATTTCAGTAATATATACTTTGATTGTTGGCTTTAAATTTTTTTTCAAAATTATTTTTTTACTACTTTTTTAAACTTTTTCAATCAGATTTAATTATAATTCTAGCCGGTTTGATGAATTTTTTTCAAACCTATAGGTTAATATAAATATAATAATAATTAATGTTGAAAGAAAACATTAATATTGTAGGTAAAATATTGTACGGTACACTTGTGGTTTTTTTTTGCAAATTCCGAGTTTAAGGTATGAGCAATAACGAGTGTTTTAATCGTAAGGAGTTCACACACTTGCATTATAAATAACTATTTTTTACAGACTGTTGCAAAATGGTATGTTAAGTTGAGCAATTAAAAAAAATAGACTGGTTTTCCAGAAAATCCCGGGTTAGATATCTCAAGAAATACAAATATAAATCGCAAAAACAAAAACTACCCCTATAATATTTTTTATATGGCTATAGTAATGAAACCACACTCAAACCTCCACCCACCGATTTATGTTTTTCAAGGTATTAGATCCAGGTCAGACTAGAAGTTACTTCTAAAACAAGTAATCTTAATTAACTCTTCATATCATCAAAGAATTTATTGAAGTAAAATTTATAATTTCATGCCAAACACATTAAATTAAATATGTATATAGAGGATGACTTTTTAGTCACCGACAAACTTTAACAGATCAAAGCTCATGTAATTTTAACAAAAACATTCATATGTACATATTTGTCGACATTGGTTAGTTACAGGGTTAGCAAAGCTTTTTATTTTAACATCACAAATTAACAATGTTAAAAATTAAACTACAAAGTTTTAACTTAATTAAATTAAAAAATATATATAAAATAATAACAAAACTATATAAAAAATTATAATAAAAGGTCAAAATGTTCCTTCCACCTCACACAACAAAGAGTTTTGTAATTCAGATAGTAAAGTATGATTATTATATTAGTATTATTATTTATTTTCTCCAACAACTGTTCTCGTTTGTTAATTTTCCAACAAAAATATGATTTTGATGAAAAAATCCCAATTTAACATTTGTATAGTCTGATAATAAATTTTGTATATGCATATTGCAATGCAAATGCTCGAGTGAGACAATATAAAAATATTGTAATAAATATCAATATCAGATCAAAAATATTATAATAAATATCCAGATTAACATCTTCTACACCAAACAGTATTTACACAATTTTTTGAAGATTGCGTGAAATAGAAAATCCTGCGCAGCAAAAACTATTCGACCACTTTCAATTTATAATGCACTGTAGTGATAACATCCTTCTTTATCATTGAAATAAAATTGGTGAGACTGCTATTAGAGGACTGAAGAAAGGGGCTGTACTAGTCTCGAAACGTATACATGTTTAAATGTTAAATTATTAAAGTTTGTTTTCAATCCTAAGTGGAATAAAATTATTTGGTTTTTTCCCCCTGTCCTCGAATAGCAGTCTCACCAATTTTATCTCTTCAACTTAATATTATATGCAAAGAAGCCGTAGTTGATGCAGTTATTGAAAATCTTTTCACCAGCACACGACGAATAGCAACACAACTAAAGGTTAAAAAACACTTGGTGCACACTTTATAAATTAATATATTTAATTTCCCCGACATGTTTCAATATATTAGGATCAATATCAAGAGTTGTACATATAGTTAATGAAATTTTATAAAACAAAATCCTATTTATACTTGGTTTACTTGGGGTTTATTGTCTTATGGCTGCATATATAAGTGGGGATAGTGTAATTTAAGTATAATTTATAATTTCTGGTTAATGGAAATGTAATACAAAATGTAGTTATAATCAAAGTTTTACTTCTAGTGTGTTGGCTAATCACACTTGCAATTGTGTTTTATATACATACTTATCACAATAATTTGTAGTAGTGTTTTCTTGTTTGGCCTAATTTTTAGCATATGAATGAATGCCACAAATGAAAAGACGTGCAAATTTCCACTAAATTACACTATTTGGAAGAAGCATTATAGGAATGCACAAGAGTATAGCACATAAAATTGGCAAAGATGTTTGACCACAGTGTAATTCGAATTTGGAGTTATTGGCAAAAAGAAACTCTAGAAGCTTGTCAAAGAGACAATGGATGTCTCAGAGTGAAAAAATTGTGAAGATCGCCTCTTGAGAAGAAGTTCAAAAACCAAACAAGAGCGATTTCTATAGATTGGATGTTAGAGCAATTGACCATAGATTTTCTTCAGATAGTTTAAAACAAGTTACCTCTAGATTCATTATACTAAAGTGTAGAGTAATAAAACTATGAGCAAGCCAGTCAATCGATTGCTATTGGTTGTTCAAATTTTAAAGCGCATAATCTCGTCTCACTTAACATGCAATATTACACAGCTCACATGGTATGAAAAGAAGCGTCAGAATTGAAATAAATTTGCACGCACGTTTTTGTTGCATGATGTTCACGTACTTACTATTTCTGTTGAGTGCTGCAGTATAACCATCTGATTTCTAGCATGCGCAGCAGGATCAACGGATGCATAAGAATACGCAGATATGTAACGCATTTTTTAATTCTTATTAATAATGTTTAAATTTTACTTTAAAGAAATAGGCCAGGTAAAAAATAAGATAAGTATATATTTTCGAATACAGAGAAACTGCTCTAACTTGATTCTCCAATGGATACCAAATAAAAATTCAAGTTAAGGACAATTAAAATTATAGAAACACACAAAATTTAGACCTTAAAGCATTTTACATACATAATGGATGCCAAATTTCGACATTACAATATATTATCTCAAACCATGGGCCACAAACCAAAATTGAGTCACATTAAATTTATTAAATTTTTATTGGGTTGAGTTTGTAAGAGGTGAGGTAAAAAAGATCACTGGCTATCGGGAGCAAATTTTGAGAGATGGGTTTATTGTAATTAAACGATTATTTGAAAGGAGAACGTAATTAATAGGTTTCTATTATAGTTCCTGTTTATTTTATTTCTTAAGTTATTAAAATACACACTTTCTACGTAGGATACTGTGCCGTACTCGGTATTTTTGCATGCATGCATTACAGTGAGTACAACCGACAAAAGATTGTTTTTGTCGTCGCCGCAAATTGGTAATACCCCTCCCAATGATAAATATCCAAAATCAAATTTTCTCAAAATATTCGACTTAGGTTTTACTACACGTTAATGTATTAATTTAAATATTTAGTTCAAGTAAGATTAACAATCAAGATATAGATATTCAACTTAAAGAGATAAAAAAGCGTATAAAAATTTATTTAAACTCAATGTTCCCTAAAAATATTCGATTTATGGAATAAATCATATTAAAAAAGTTTCACTGTATTTTGAAATCAAACAGGCCTCCTTAGATGAAAAAAAGCCGGTTAATAAAATAATGAATGTATTTTACACAAACTCCTAAAGATTATAAAAATTGTATTAGAAGTATTAGAAGTTTTGTGTTAAGGTGCAATTACATCTGACACTTATTACATGATATTTATGTCAACACATATAATTGACGATTAGCTCACAATAGAAATATATGTCTGACAACATTTTCACTGTTTGCATTGTTTCGATTTCTGTGACATAAATTTCAAGCAATAAATGTCAGATGTAAAATTAACATTATGAACATAGTTTTATTATTAATGTTTTTATTTTTGGTGTATATTTGAGATTAAGGGGCTAGGTGCCAAGAAGCGGTACATGATCTATGGTGCTATTTGTTTTAGTGCATAAAGAGATTTAAATATTCGTAAATATGTAAATGTTTTGACAATTAAATGAATTGATTAGTTGTTGAATTGATTTTCGATGAACTCATCGGTTACAGTGTATGGATAATATGGAAGAAATCAGGCATTAGATATTTTTAATCAGATAAATCCTGCATATCATGAAGAAATAGTCCCATTTAACCAGCAAACAGTAAGTGCTGTCAGAGATATACTGAAGTACAGTAGTACAATTATCCGAACTCCAGTTATCTGAATCGCCAATTATCCAAATCCGTTTTAAAGAGATAAAATTTTAACATGTATAATGGAATTTTCAATATTTGAAAATGTAGAAATTTATATTTCTTTAAAAATAAAGATTTAGATTCATACACATGTACATAACGTATGTAACTTTTTAAAAGACACAATCTGTAGAAACAAAGATTATTCTCTAGCCGCTCAAGTTTTTTGGTTCATTATCAGCTCTTTATGTATATATCATAAATAATTTACAGTACCACTCTGGTCTTACCAGAAGTAATCATAACTTTTTTAATGGAACATCCTGTAAATTTTTGAATTCCCTGTTCAATTGTCTTTCAAAAAGTTTATTAGACTTATATGCCTAAGGTCAATACTGAGCACTGAGCACTGAGGTAATGAAATGGGGAAAACATTGCAAACTGCTCTAATTTCACCTCTTATTTTTGCCATTTGGGTAATGGCTCTCCAAACTTAAATTTTTGTTTTCATTTGTGTATTTCACAGGTTATGATTCAAAGTTTTCTTCATTTATCATTGACAAAACCTATGTGTTAACTGCCCAAACTGGTGCGAGTTACACTGTTTGTCTGTTGTACTAAATACCAACCAAGTCAGACTTTATTAAGTATGTCTATAAGAACACCTTGTCATCGCTCATGTCTCTACTATGGTGAACATATAAACAGGTGCCCTAACGCTATACTAGATGTTTCACAGAATTACTAAATTTTAGGTAAAACACTTCCATTTCTGGCATTAATTATTGAAATCATTTAAGTTAAGAGGGGAAAATCGTTGCTTAAATCTTCAATCCAGCTTTTCTCAAAAAGATAATTCAATTTTGTTTTCGGTATTAATGCTAGTATAATTACTACTTCTTAAATGAAGTATTTTCGTTAAATTTAAAATTTCTCTTAAAAAAATTGTCTCACAAAAATAATCATAAAATTACTGTTTGACCTATAAGCTGGTATGATTGGGAAATGAAAAAAAAATTATAACGTAGATAATACACCCATCAGAGGCTCCTCTCAAAAAAATCTAGAAATTTTACAACGTGTTTTCACAGGTGTGTCAAATTCAATATTACACACATGAAGTAACCATGTTATTGATTTTTCCAATAGGCGTTCATGTTGTTTTGACACTTAAATATATGACTTAAATATTTGAGTTATGTTGATTAAAATTTTGATTTTCATTATAATGTAGTAATATATTGATAAATGTTTTAAATTAATTAATTAGATAAAGTCTGTGATAATTTTTAATAAGAAATTGTTAATTTCTCTATTGTAGCGCTGATGAAGTAGCGCTAATCTTAAGCAGAATAATAAATAATTATTAGTCCTATGAGCCGTTAATTAATTACCCAAAAAGTAGAATGTTCAAGAAACAAAAAAACGTTTCAACAATTGTTTTGTTGATTTTGTGTATACATTAGAAAGACAGAAACACCATTTATCTGATATATGCAACCATCCATTTAGTATTAAAATTTTAATTAATATGATTTATATAAACTTTTGATATTATGCGTACGTACTTAAAAAAATACATTTATACCCTTCCATTATGACGTTCATATTTGGTTGCCTAATAAACCTGGGAAGTAATTGCATCAATCAAAAATATGTGATTTAGCGTTTACGGTGTATAATAGTTTTCAACTTATTGAAATAATAATATTTACAGAAATAATATCCTTGTTAAAAATAGTTTTTTACATGTGCTGTATTTAGAAATACAATTTCATGATTAAAAGAATCCATCCAGCATTTGTGTAAAAAGATCAAAGATATAGAGAGGGAAAACATAATCAAATTAATAGGCATCATATTAAGACGCTTTTATTATTTATTGAAAATTGTTTTATCCAATTTTTATTCATATTTTACTACGTCATATTGTATAAAAATATGCATGTATAATTACTTTTTTTTTCTTAATTAGACTGACTGAATATAAACATAAAAACAAATATACTATTTTTTTATACAGGACAAACTATAACAAATTGTTGTGCAAATAATGTTTCCATGACAAAAAAAAATAATTTCATTATTAACAATTTATCTAAACAGTCACTTTCCTGTTCTGAGTATTATGAGATCCATTTTATTACAAAACAATTTAATAATCTATACATTTTCAGAATCTAAAAATTATAAAGAGATAATGATTAGTAGAAAAACTTTCAAAACACATTTTCGAAAATTAGAATATCACACATACTACATGAGTAATTTTATCATAACCAACCACTATCAAATATTATAATATTTAATAAATTATATTTACCTTTATTTGTATCCACTTTTCCATGTTTTTCTTTTAAAAGTTTCAACATATTAGAACGTTTTACCGCAGCTAAAATTATTAGACATTTATTTAATGACACACCAATCTTACTAATACATACCAGATTCCGTTTTTACTTCAGGTTTCGATACATCTTTTTTATCAACAGTGCTTAACTCGTCCTTACTTTTAGATAGCAATTTATTCTTTTGCTGTAGTTTTCGTAACATCAAAGTACGCTTTGTAATTTTTTTGCCATCTAAAAATTTATTTCCAAAATTTTTAAGTGGTCAATGATTATAAAAATATAACTGAACTTGCATAACAAAATGTTTGTAATGTAAGCCGATACAAAGTAAAGTGATCGTTACTCAAATAAAATATAAAAAACGGAGGTTGTAATATACAGGTTGTTTCCTAAAAAACGCCGGAAGCTATAACTTTGTTTAAATTTTAGACCCAACAAACTGTATGTATATTCTTAAATGTAAAGAAATACGCTATCAATATGTTTTGACGTTATCAATTTGTAAAATATGTTTTACCCGCTTTGAATAACTATGGTCATCATTGTTATTTTAATTGAAACAGCCTGTATACTTTTATTCAGGGTAAAATTCTGCATATAGCTTTGTATTCCATTTACTTTTTTAGGAAATCATAAAATTTAAAATAAATACTGCATTTATGCAGTTGTATCATGAAATATGCTAGTTGGCATTATTTAGAAGCTTCAAAATTAGGAATAACAATCAATTAACAAATGCTTTTATGTTAATTATCAACAATAGGCAACTTTTTAGGAAACTGTTGACAACTGACGCTTTTGAAACTTCAAAATTATAAATAACAATCAATTAACAAATGTTGTTTCGTAAATTTTCAACAATAGTCAACTTTTTTGAAAATTTGTTGACAGCTAACAGTTTTGGCTGATGGCTCACTGCCACCAACAAAAATATTTCTCTTAATTATCATTTTGCAATGGACACAACTACCTATATAATAGTTTTACTTCAAAATTGACCATAGTTCTAAAAAATAAATAAAAAAACAAATGCTTGACAGCTTAAATTTTTTTTCCTTTTAATTTCATTTATCGCACAAAACAATTGTTAAAAAATAACCAAGCTAGAGCGTTCACCGACTTTAATTATGGACCCTATATATAGCAATATATACTTATATTATTTTTGTGAATCGGAAAATTTACAAATAATATCTATTTATTTTCAGATTATATATTGTTAAAAACTATTTACCTCCATGATCAGATTCTGTAGTGCTAAATTCTGCTGAATCAGATTCATCCATTTTTCCATCTGTTTTAGGGCACATGTTACTCAATTTCGAATTCTCCATTTTTTCTAGACAAAAAAATAATTATATGGTATCGTCAAAATACTTTTTTGTATTAGTGTATAATTAAAAATAAAAATCATAATGATAATATGTAATTACTTTTATCTACAATTACAAACTTCATAGGTAAATATAATTTTCCAAGTCAATGGAGGAATG
The DNA here is from genome assembly GCA_030264575.1 of Tachinus sp. AB-2021. Classification (NCBI taxonomy): domain Eukaryota; kingdom Metazoa; phylum Arthropoda; class Insecta; order Coleoptera; family Staphylinidae; genus Tachinus; species Tachinus sp. AB-2021. The sequence goes on along the minus strand of JARJEC010083612.1, from coordinate 10,923 downwards.
CCCTATACACAAAGGTGGAAAAGTAAATGAGGTTAAAAACTATAGGGGAGTAAGACTGCTGTGTACGGCATATAAGATCTATGCCATGATATTGGAGGAGAAATTAAACGATGAATTCAGTATGAAACGGATACTGCCAGATGGTCAGGAAAAAGGAAAATTATATGCGTTGTTCCTGGACATAAAAGCTGCTTTTGATAGTATGGACAGGGAAAAATTATGGATTCATTTAAGAACAAAAGGAATTAGTGAGTACTTGGTAAAAGAATGGAAGAAATATATATTGAAACATCAAACAGAGAGTGGGTAAATGAAGAAAAGAGTGAAAGATTTTGGACAACGAAAGGAGCAAGACGGGACTGAGTCCCATTCTGTTTGCAGCATATATTTCAGATATGGAGGAGAAATTGAGCCTGTGGAAACAGGTGTTGGGAAAAGAGAAAGTTTAGTCATTGGCATATGTGGACGATATAAGCGAAGCAAATGATATGAAAGGGATGATTAATAATTTGAAAAAATATTTTAGAAAGAAAAGTTTGGAAGTCAATGTGAGCAAAACGAAAGTAATAATGTTTAGAAAAGGGGATGTAGAAAAAAAAGTGGAAAACTGGAAATGGAAAAGGCAAGAAATTGACAAAGTAAAAACGTTGAAATATTTATGTTATGAGTGCAATTAAAAGGGAGAATGAACACATAAATAAAATAGCGTGAAAGGCAAATAAGATGGTCGGTCAAGTATGAGAAATAAGTGAAAGAAAGTTTGAAATTATAAAAATTAAAGGGATGATGTTTGACAATTTAGTAAGAAGGTATGATGTTATATGGAGCAGAAGTTTGGGGTTGAAAGGAACAGGAAAGGCTTGAGTCGATCCATGCAAAGTACTGAAGATGGGTGCTGGGATTTAACAGGAAAACGCTAGCATATATTGTCTCAGAAGAAATAAAAAAGCGCAAAATAAGGGTTGAAGCGAGAAAACGAGCATTAAAGTTTGGAGAGAGCGAGAGATAGAAATGAATGCAAAATCTTACAAGAATGTCTGAAGGAGAAAATCAAAGTTAAAAATGAAAAACTAGAAGTAAACAGTAAAAAATATTTTAATAGAAATGCATATGCTAGTATAGAAGCAGAAATAATGAGAGTAAATAGAAGAGTGACATGTGGTAAAATAACTGAAAGAGATAGGGATGTACAAAAACAAGAAATAAAAACACGTGTAAACGAGACTAGGTACAATGAGAATTATAAAAATATAATAACAGCCGACGAACCATTAAAGAATATAGCGAGATGAAAGAGAAACAAATGGAAAGAATGAAAGTTTTAAATGGCTTTGGAAAAGACATAGCATGGATGAAATCGGTGCAAAAAAGAAGAAATAACTTGGCAAGAGTTAAATGATTTATTAAAAATATGTAAATAATGAAATTCGATGTAAAAGAATATTTTTTAATTTGTGTATGTTAAAAGGTGTTTATAATTTATGTATGTAAATTTTCAAGACCAAAAGGCAAAGAAATAAACAATTATAATTATTATATATAATTTTACAAATAACATTACTTACAGTGCTAGTGTGTGGTAATGTTACTATACACTAGCACTGTAAGTAGTGAAACCAACCTGAGTATATAAAATATTTAAAAAATTTTACTTGTTTGTGGTCGTAGATTACTTAACTCGTAGTAAGTTGTATGTCAATTACATACTCGAGAAAACTAACATGCTATGCGGCTTGTAAAGTTAGATTTTTCACTTGTATGTAATATGCCATTTACAATTATTGGTACGTAACATACTATTTTTATACATACATTAAACATATAATAACCACTAATATATATAATAACAGTTCCTTACCTTTCATTCTTTTCATAAAATTATCATCATCTTCTTGAACATTTGCATTCAAAACTTCCTCATCGATTAAAAGCTTTTCTATGGCTTGTTCGCAAGATGAAAGTGTATCAGATACTTTAGGAACTATAAAATAATTATGACAATCAAAAATATAAATGTTAAAGTAAAAATAGTATTATTACAGTTTTGAAAAGTTTCGTCATGCTGCTTGTTTAAATCTGATTTAATTTTTCGTCCTCGTCCTTTTATTAAATTTAAAAGTGAACTAGGACTTTGTTCGTCTGGTTCGCCAGGTTTTTTATCCTAAAATTAAAAATACTATTAATTATTGTAATGTACACACTTTATATTAATAACTAGTTAGATTTTATGAAACAATTGATAGTATTTATGGCCAATGGATCTCTCCGTTCTTTGAGATGACACGGGTTGAAATTTCTCAAAGGATAGTTGTGCTCTGTTCATATTGGAAATTTGTGTTTCATACATCTACCTACCTGACCCTGTATTTGATACTACCATACTAATAGTTCATTTATCAGATTAAAAAAAGAAATTATTTAAAAACCAGAAAGTAAATTAAAAGATAACACAAAGTTAGGGATTTTGTGAAAGTATCCATCAAAATACTGATTCAAATTGTTTCAAACCTTTGGGTCAGTTCAGAAATACTATTTTGCTTTACAAATAAATTTAGTTTCGGTTCGTGGTTCAAAAAAATTATAGTGGTTCGTTCTAGTTCTCGAAATTTTTTTGTGGCGCCCTATTTAAAAATGCCAATCCCTTAAAATTTCTATGCATCTACAAAAAGGCAACACGTTATGAACACCAAAAAGTAATTCTGTAAAACCGCAGATGATTTATATGGTGATTAGCAACAAACATGTTGATATATTGCCTGCCACGTCAAAAATTGGCAAAGAGACCCTGGGGCCGTACTACATTTTTGTCATAAAACTGAATTATAATAACTATGTAAACAATTTTATTTAAAAATTGTTACTATAATACAACCATGAGTGTGTGTACATATAATTCGCGGCAATATGTTCTTTTTGTTAAGTTTTGGAAAGATAAACATCCAATTTTGTTTGCGACATGAGTAATACATATGCTGAAGATTCAGAAGATGAATATGTTAAAGCCTCATAAAAAAAACTCGAAAAATCCACGACTCAATAAACGTGACAAAAACAAGAAAAAATAAAGTCACAGATAATGAAGAGGATATGGTGGATAATGATATTATTTAAGAACAAGATCAAAAAAACTCAGCAACTCCCAATTCAATAGATCTCTCCTGGAATGTCACTGGTAAACATCTCAAGAATTTTTTGTTTACTTCTACAAAATGGCGGTATACCATACGATATTATTGATGAATTTATTAAGCATATGATTTTTTTAAGTATTTTATAACAAACAAGATTAATATGTTTTTTTTTATAGGAATGAACCCTCAGAATGATGTACTAAATATATAAAATTGTCCCCCGACGCCGTACTTGTTTGCATACCTATGTTTTTTGCAAACCAGCCAAAGTACCTGCAAATTGTATTTAACTCACGTGGCAGTGTTAAAAAGGTATATGAGGAAATGTACAAAAAAAAACAAACTAAATTTAAAGTCACCATGGCTTTCTTCCTTGAAAACGCTCGACCTACTCCTTCTGTTAAATCCAGCTCCACTTTTGGTTTTGGTGTCAATGGAAAATCTTCTTTATATTTGTTTGCCAAAAGTTTATCAATTGTAATAGCTAAAAAGTAACAGAAAATTCAGAATTAAGTAAGCATCATGGCAAAAAATAACATAATAATATTATAAACAATACCTCTATTGAATAAGTTTTCTTCAACAATAACAATTTTATCTTGAATCAATTGCTCCACAAGATTATAACATTTATTATTAATCACTAAATTTAACTGACCAAATGCAATGTTATTTATAATTTTCTCTTCCTGAAAATAAATTTGATCTGCCTTAATAATTCGAGTTAATATAACTCTTTGAGCACTAATAGTGAATTTTAATGTTGGTTTTAGATCTATACCACCAATTGAATTTATATTCTGAAAATATCATTTTCATTAATTATGTTTAAAATATTTATTGAAGACTTACTATATCTAATCCAACAATATTATATAATCCTACACATATACATCTCGGTAAAATATCACAATTTTTAGGAAAACTATATAAATCTTTAACATTCACAATACTTCCATAGTCCAATAACCAACAAATATATTCTTCTTTTGCAATTGATAAAATATAAGCTCGTTTATATAATAAATTGGTTGTATCCCAAATACAGTATATCTAAAAAATGTAGCAATTAAAGTATGCAATAATTATAGATTATTGAACAAAACAGCAGTGTTGTTAAACTAGTTGATTAGTGTTTTATTTTTAGTATTGGATAAGATGAAAAGAAAATATACATATTTTGATAAAAATAAATTTGGCAGTTGGAAACATCAAAGTCTGAGTATATAGGATGTAATTTAATTGACGGACAAATGCCAGAAAATGTAAATCGTATCAAGAAAAAAATCCAAAATCTTGATTGCTGGGGAAGTCTTCGTTTAGCCTCACAAGTTTCTCAAAGTTTCAATTTTGTCAATACAAATATTGTTTTAATTGGGTATTTTATGTAACAATTTACTTTGTTTTTTGAAGTAAAACTGATTTGGGAGCTATTTTTTTAAGGTCAAATTTAGCTTCACATGAATACGCTATGGCCGTCATCTTCCCTCTCTTTCGTGCCAGTCTCTGATGCAAAAGAAAGAGAAGATGTAAAATCGATCAGTGAAATTGAACTGGATCAGCATCATCAATATAATCAAATCGAATTTGACAAATTAATTAAAATTTGTCAGTGTGTGATACAAAACCCCATATCAATGTATAGAAATCGGGTTAACTAATTTAATTTATTATTTTTACTAATTAATTTAATAATTTATGAGCCAACCAAGTAGTGTAGCGATTGAGAAACCGTATAACATGCAAGTGGTTCCAAGTTCGATTCCCATGGTTAATAAAATAACTTTTATAAAACGTTTTAATAAAATAAAATTATAACGTACGCCTACCCTATAGGTTTAAATTTTACTAGAATTTTGCCGACCGCAACAAAACTTTGAGAACCTCATGAAGCCAAACAAAAAGTTTCTCAGCATTTTGGAATTAAAATTTTCGCTTTCTTTTGAAATGGTCTACAAAATTACCTGGCGTTTGTCCGCCAACGAATTCCCACTTTATATATATATATATCAGGTGACAACTGAAACAGGTATGGGCTCATATGTTTTTTAGATAATTTTAGTTAAAATACATGATAACACTCTTTCGTAGCTAAAAATTTGTAAAATATCATTCCTGGTTTAAACAGAAATAACACCAATTTTGTAATTTTAAGTGAAATACCCAATATATTTTTGAACATTTTTATTTGTTATTCCATTCTACATATAAATCACAATTTTCAGCGGTTTTTTAAACAATTTCTTATGTCACAAAAAATGTATAACTCCTTTAATGCTTGTTCAAAACAAGTAAAAGGGTTGCATTAGAAAAAAGAAGTTACAACCTAAATACTAATTATTAAACCGGAAACAATATATTAGAAAATTTTCACGGCAAACTAGTGTCTCCTAATGTATTTTAACACATAAAAGTTTCATTAAAAAATATTCACAAATAAAAAAGATATGAGCGTGTCTGTCTCTGTTTCAGTTGTCACCTGGTATATAACTATATTTTTTTCAAAATTTTATTTATTTTGTTGGGCAATATTTTGGATATTTACTATTTAAGTTAAAAAAAAAGTTTGTGAATAAAGTTATAACTCATAAAAAATATTTATGTTTTTTCGCTTATCTAAAATAATGTTTACAGATATTGGATATTGAATAATTAATTAGATGACATTAAAAAAATATATAATATCTTAATAAACCTACACAAGTAGCAAAGTTGTAATATTTCACAAGAGTACTAAAATATTAAGTGGATACCTCACATAAGACAACAAAATCATTTGCATCAGTTTCTTAATAAATGAGATTGCTCAATTGATTTATTATTTTCGGGCCAAGTGGAGAAAAAGATGCAAAGTTTGATTACAAGTATGTAAGTCGTGGGTTAGACAAAAACAAATACTGTGATGTAGCAAATATGTTTGGACAGTTTTCCGCTGAGATAGCATGTGATTTTGCATACAAATATATCTATCCCATCATTGCCTATTATATATATATATATGCCTGATTCTAACACGAAAAGTTCTTATAAAGTTATTTTCACTAAAATGCTTCCTTTTTGAAATACAAGTTAATTTTTCTTCACACAATTTTAAATTTATAGGATCAAAATGATGTGCAAACCAAACGTCAGCACAATATGTCAAACATCATTCATCAATCATTTTGATATATTTAGTGTTCTAGATTTATGTGTAGCATCTTTATATCCTTCTACAAAAAAAGACATAAACATGTCAAGTAGAAATATTAAAAAAATGCTTCTGGTGCCAAGTTGAATTTTGTATGCAAATGCTATAGAAATTGAATGATTTGGTGACAATTTGTGTATTGTTATAAATAATAAAGTTTTGCAACAAATTTATCGAGTGGTCGTATACGTCCGCCCAGTCTCTTTTTTTCAATTCATAGTAGCTTTAACCTAAATATGTGTCAAAAGAAAGCTATACTACCTGTCTAGAACAACCAATAGAATTTACAGGCAACCAGTATTACAAAGTCTATCCTGACCATAGAATCAAAATGATAAAGTAAAAGTTTATAATCAATTATTTAAATCCAGACTGTTACAAGTGACAACAATCAAATGCATACAATTGTATATATACACTATTCATAAGAGATCATCAGTGCACCTTAGTGATTTCTGCATCGCATTGGAACATATTTTGCTATAAAATAAACGACCACTATCATATTACTCACAAATTTGAACGTATTTCAGTGATCGTAACGCCAGCTTGCCATACAAGCCTCGGTTGGCCAGCGAACGTACAAAATCAGTATGTTTCAATACAATGTGGAAATCACTAAGAAAGATGCACACTGATGATCTCTTATGAAGAGTGAAACAAGTGTTCACATTTGATTATCTCTGTTTCTAACAGTGTGGATTTGCATAATCGCTTATTAACTTTTTACTTCGTTATCATTTTGTTTTTTGTCAAATTGGCATTGTGATGTTGGTTGTCTGTGGGGTAATTTTACTTAAATGGTAAATGAAAAGCAAGTATTGCATGACATACAAGCACCTGTTGCTTTGAGCCTGTCTCAGTATTATCATAGATCTGAATTTATAATAAATTAAAGAAATTTTACATAGCTATTAGGAGGTGTTATGTTAGTATTAAATCATATTAGAGTGGAGAACTATGTCTATAATAGGTTATAATAACATTATAATTATTGCAAAGGGTGAAATAATAAAAATTATATAAAAAGTAAAAAAAACTTATAATCCAAACCAACATACCACTTCACTCTTAGGATTGCTCACTAACACTGTAGGAAATGCTTTCATTAACTGCTGAATAGCAAATTCAAGAGGCTCTAATTTAATGCCCGCTGCCGATAGGAACATTAAATGCGGAGAAGAAAAATAAGCTAAATGATAAAGACTTCTTGTCGGCATGTTTATATTATTATTATGACTATCGCGTAATTCCATAGGAATTCGTTAATGAAGCACGTATTATTGAAATAATGGATTTGTTACCCAATTCGTGTAGCTTGTCAATCGAATTGAAGATTAGAAAATTCGTTCTTCATTTTCTCACAAAAAAACGTAATTACAAATTTTACGGGTGCTCTACACTCTAGTTTAACCTCACTCATTTATGATTTTTTTGAATGAATACAATTTTCGTTAGTTTCGCTAGTTATTAAGCGCGTTCCATTTACATGTGATATTAGAAATAGAACACATATAGAATAGCTCTGTGCTGTTTCTGCGGGTGAGTTATGTACTTGAGTGTTCCAGACTGTTTCGATACTTTTGTGTTAGTTCCGGCGCGGAACTTTGTGCAGTTTATTTTCAACATGCACGAGGTACTTCATTCCGGAAGTCAAGCAAGTTATAGCTTGTGCGGAATGTTTTTCTAGGTGGTTCGTATATTATCGATAATTTTTATTTTTAAATTTTCCTTTGTGTATATATATACTACAATTAAAAAAAACTTGTTTTTATTTTATTACAAATACCATTTGCTAATATACTAAATAAAACTAAATAATTCGATTCAAAGTTTAAATACATACATATACATGTAAATATTCAAATTTGGCCTTAGAATGACATGAAGTAGCAAGCGTTCCTGCACATGCTAAAATCCAAGTAACCTGTATAATTTTAGTAACCTTGAGCATGGTCGCGTGGATAGTTCGTCTGTGTAGGGGGGAGGGGTAACATTTTTACTTTGCCTAACTTGTCATTTTGTAAATGGAACATGTTAAGTAAGGTAAACTGAGGTAAGCTAAGAAAACCGAAGATTAGTGAAAGCACCTATTGTCTGATTCTAATTTTTGGCGGCAAATTCTTCTTAATTTAAAATGTTTCTTTTTGTTTCCAAACTATTTTGTTCGTAGTAAAAAAACAGTTTTGCAAATTTTCATCTTATTTGTTAGATCGTGTTTTGATAGACAACTAAACACTTGAATAGTATTACAAATTTTAGTTTTACCAATTACTTTCTAAATAATGCTGTACTTATCTACATTAGATTCTAAAAATGAAGTGATTTTTAATAAATTGAAGTCTTCTATCGTTATTTAGTCTAGTCGAAAAGTCTGCCAAAACTAAAGGAAGAGACGAATATTTGGTTACGGTTTTGGCTGAAAATTGAGTTTCGGTCGGACACAAGTATTAATGTATATGGATATATCTAACAAAAACTGTAAATGACACAACCTCAAATAGCGAATAAATAATGAAACTAGAAAGTCGATTGATAATAAATAACAAATTTGGTTACTTACCATACAGTTTCGTTATTCATAGTTTGTTCAAAATAAGCTTTAACAGTGACATGATGAACTAACAACACAGACGCTACGTACACTCATTGCATATATTTAGTAACAAGCAAATATTATGATTTATAATTTACGTATATTATTTTAACGCTTCAGAATTTACGCTATATTTACATTACTATTTGAATGTAAAAGAAACGTATTAAAATTAACGTTTAATGTAAATTTTGTAACGTTTTAATAACGTAAAAAAATTGCATATAATATTCCTTAAAAATATAATTTACATAACATTTTTACGTGAATTTTGTAACTTAAAATTGATGTATTGAAACGTAAATTTTATGTAATGTGCATACTGAGCTATTACTTCTAATGTTATATAGAAAACATTTGGAAAAAAATTATCCAATGCTTGGTTTGTAAAGCAATTTTAACAACAATATAGTAGGTTATGTTAAAAAAAAATGTTTTTAAAAGATTGCTCCATATTGTTACTACTAAAAAACATTAAAAGCCCAATTTTGCTAAAATTTAATAATGGGAGTTTCGACTCCCAGCGATTAATTTTAAATGAAATGTATATCAAATTAAACTAGATATGTATCTCTGTTTCCCAAGCAGATGCTCGATTAAAATAGTTGAAAATATTGGATTCGGACAAATATTAATTAATCTGATTTGTATACATAGATGAGGCTATTTATCTAACACTGAAATAATAATTAATAAAATTCGGTTTGTTTATATTGATGTTGTTGCTTAGAGGCGAACTTCACTTTATTTTAATTCCACATCAACTTTATGTATTCTTCTCTCTCTTTCGTTACGAAACGTTGCATCCGAGTGACGCTAAAATATAAGTCGAGTAAAAGTTTCATTTTAAAAACCTAAAAAATGCAATTTGTAACTTAAAATGAACTTAAAAAGTTAAAATTTATTAAATAAATTTCTCTATAAATTGCTCTTTAGAAAAAACTTGAATATTTGATTGATTCAATAATAGAAAATTAGAAGTTTAAAAATGCGAAACAAAAAATCGGTTTATTGCTCACCACCAGCTTAAAGCAGTCGTCATTAAGAGTTTAACCTCGTTAATTCGTATTTATTCTTTAAAAAAATTTAAATAAACATATTTTTAGCGATGTCGGTGCTATTAAGGCATATTTATTTTGAGAGCTTCCAAACTTCGCACGTCAAGTACAAATTATGTTTTCCCGGCTCACTAGCGAAACCTCAATATTTCGTAATTCTCAATGATTCCTACTTTTTTGGTCCCCAGTACGAATTAACGAGGTTAGACCTGTATTTGCCCAAGTTTTATTTCATCTCCATGATGATAAATTTAAGAAAGAAAAAATATATAAACAACCATATAAACCTTTATTTTTGCTGTAACAATAAAAATAATTTGAACATTCACCAATATAAAAATAATACTATTTAAAAAAGCTGCAAATACGTATATATATATATAATATAAATAACGATGAAAATATAAAATTCAAAAATGTTGTATACTTATAACTTAAATATGGGGTACATAAAAAACTATCACAAAAGCTCAGGTTAACAAAAATATCGATTTTGGATATTACATCAATGTTTTTTACATAGAAATTATATTAAATTGAAAAAGGTTTTTGCGAAATATCATACTATTTTATATTTTAAAATGCACAACACCATTAAACTTGTGAATTAGTAATTTTCAAACAAATAAATATGCAAGCTATAAAAATATCCTCATTTAATATTCATATCACACATTAGGCAATTCAATGTTACTGTTTATACCATTTTTCATGATAAAATTATATGATATATTGATTACAGCTATACTATGTAGTTTTTGTCGATATCATATGCACATAAAAGTTTATTGCAAAAATATGCATTCCATGATTTTATTTTCATTTTTAAAATTAGCATTCAATTAAACAGTATTACTCACAATAACTTGAAAATAGTTACATATTTCAAAACTAACTTAACTAATTATTTAAGGCCTAAAATCATCATTTCATATAATAAAAATGTTA